>OX365947.1:7485029-7684325 GCA_947247005.1 Spisula solida
AATATTCTTTCATAAGTAGTGATGAAAATAGTTCAATACCTTTTCCAAAATTTTATAATCCTAAAAAGACAGCACATGGCCTTGCGATAAAACATACTGCAGAAAATTGCAGCGCAGTTCTCTCTAGAGAGAAGATATTGGGTTTCAGGTTAATTAAATGCCTCAGATGCATTCACATGCACAACCATCGAGCAATTTGAGACAAAAATACCGGTTTGTCATTAAAATGCCAAATGTAGAATAAATATGATACCTATAGCATCATTATATATTAGAATGGGAGATTATGTCACCAAGAAATAGTCTGATTTTCTTAGAAAATGTCATACAAAAATGTGAATATTGTTTATAGGCAGGTGCATACTTGCAGACGTACATAAGTACAGGGTGTTAAAAAAGTTCGTTCTCAAAATTTAAATTCATAAAGTTTTATTTGAGCTATGGATGCAGTATACAATGTTAATTTCTAACTCTAATAGCTTCATTTAGTCAGTTAGTGCCAGACAGATAAGAACAATGGTAAAACACCCTTGATTTTAACCTGGAAATTTTAAGGTCTTCTGAAGTCAGAAAAATCAAATGTTGAAACTCAAACATTGAGAACAAACTTTATTAACACCCTGTATACATGAATATGTATATCAAACGTATGCATATGTAACAATATGACTTACCCGGTATATAAAGTCTAAGGTCCACCATTCCATGTCAATTATCCAGGTAGACATGTATTATAATCTAGGAATTTATTCCTACAACCAGAAACATACACTTCTTAACACTTAAAATCGGTCACTTTTAGACGTTTTCTTGTTTAATGTTTAATTTAACATTTATATGAAGAGATTGCAACCAAATTGGCCAGTAACGGATCATTGACCCATCATACACCCAAGTAGTCCGGCCCCAAACCCAATATACCTTGCATTGGAGTATAAAGTTTTTTTCTTTGCTGATTTCAGTAGACAAGACCTTTCGAATGGAATTTCTGACAGGTGACATTGTGTCACCCTTGAGCATTTTGAGAAAATTGGGGTAAAAGTTCCAAAATATAAACGGAACTGCGAATTTTTGGAATCGGTGAACTACATTGTTATTTTTTAAAATATTTTATAATAAATCACATTTATATGTAGTTATTACGTTGCAGTTGAAGACTGCAAAATTTTACTGCCGTGCATTTATGCAAAAGGGGGTATTTTGGGGTAAAACGTTAAAAAGTGCATGGAAAAGTGCGAATTTTAGGAATCGGTGGACTATAACGTCATTAGCCATTATATTTGGTAAATAATCGCTGTGATAGTTTTATAGTGCCTTGCGATGAAGATATTAAACACTTTAAGCTAGGCTATGGTAAAAAAGGTGGTATTTTTTGGGGGTAAAACGTTAAAAAGTGCATTTAAAAATTCGAATTTTCGGAATCGGTGAAATTTAACGTTACTGGTCATTTTATTTTGTAAATAATCGCTGTGGTAATTTTATAGTGACTTGCCATTAAGATATCAATCATCTTAAGCTAAGCTATGGTACAAAATGTGGTATTTCTGGGGTAAAACATTAAATGGTACATGTATGGAGGAAAACTGCATTTTTTTGGAATAGGTAGACCGGGTACAATGGCATGTATCTTTTCTCTGTGATGAATCAATATGAATGGTGTTAATAACCTTACAGTTTTTATATCAAACGTCTTAAGTTTGGCTATTGTGCAAATGTGATAATTTGGGGTATACATTGTAACTTCAAAATATAAAGAAAAGGGGCGAATTCGAGGTGGAAGACTACACTTTATTTCATCGTAAATCAGTGCAACATGTACTTATTTACATGTAGAGTTTAAGATATCAAACATATGTGCAATGGTATTGAGATAAATATGATATATTGGGATAAACTGTTATAAAATATAAACGAAAAATAGTGATTTTTGGAATCCGTAGACTTTATTGCCCTTAGATCTTTATATGCTATGTACTTCAGGTCATAGAAATGACTATTCTAGCTGTGTGTAAGTAACATCATAGCAACTATTACCAGCTATGCCCAACAGAACTAGTATGTGTTATCCCCTATAGACCAGGAGATGATGCTGTGCAAGGCAAACATAGATTTTAATAGAGCCAGTAATGACTTCTCCATAGTGCTGGGTACCCAAAACTAATAAATCAATAGCAGCACCAGGCGCAGTAGTTGATATCCTATCCCGTTAGGAATGACTACTGGTATAACAGATAGTGTTTTGTCACCCTCAAAGAACCAGGAACACCTGTTCACAGCAGTGTTAGGTATCATATAGAGCATAGTAAGGCTATTCTATGCAGTGTTTAATGCCATATAAAGTCTCGAATGACAGTTTTAGACATCACAGAAACAATGCGAAACTGTGCCAGGTAGTCAGAACATCCCAAATAGATCAAGGAATGGCTGGTCACAGCAGTACAAGGTTACTAATCCATACGATCATACCACTGGCCTTCGACCAGACAAACAACTCTATAAATGACCTTGGCCTATAATCTATACGTTTTTGGTCAGTGGATCATACATATCAATGACAGTCAGTAGTACCCCATAAAGCTAATAAAGTGTGTGTTATATAATTAGTACCCCACAGCGCAACAAAGAGCAGTTCCAAACTACGTTGGGTACCAATTAAAGAAAGGAATAGCCTAGAGGTATGGTACACGCTTTGGGATCGAGACGTCCCGGGTTCGATCCCACTCTGCATCATTGCTTAATTTCTCTGAGCAAAAATAACCCACAATGCCCACACGACGAAGGTGTGAATTGGTACTTGTGATGATGTGCATATTCGATATTTCTGGACGCCATATCTCGATTTTGGCACACACATACCAGAGGAGAACTAGTCTCCACAGGGAGACAGAAACGCAAGTATCCTTAGGTAGCCCAATGAATGTCAAAGGGTGGCTGAACGGCTGAACTTCTGAAAGTGGCCTGCAAAACTCGGTAACGTTTTAACTTTAAATGTCAATTGTACTGTTTGAAACCCTATATATTTACAAATGGCTGCGTCCAGTAGTATTGCATATCAAATGAAGTAAGGAATGACACTTTCAGGCAGTATTCAACCAGGGATGGCTTGACAGGTAATGTATAATCCTTATAAATTCAGGAATAACCATTGCCATGCTTCCAACAGTATTAGGTAACCCTTTTAGGTCATAAATTGCTATGCTATCCTTTGGATCTGGGAAAGGATGTGTTACATACCCCGTAGAGCAATAAAATTAATGACAGACCCAAGCAGTATTGGGTAGCATATAAAGCTATGAATGACTGTGTCTGATGGTATTTGCTATCTTATGGAGCAGCGTTAGGTACCACAGAATGCATGTGCCAAAAAGTGTCAAGTGGCCCGTTGGCTCCTGGAATAGACACTATATACAAATGTAGTTTATGTAAGGTAGATAGTGAAACAAGTTCTTTCAACTCATATTAATTAATCACGCTCGGTGACTTATTCTTGGTGTTATTCATCGCTACGGTGGTATGAGAGAGAAACCAGTACAGCGTCCCATAAGTATCTATATATGCAAGGAATTTACTCCATGGTAGCATTTTAAATCGTCTTTGGTATGACCATGGATTGAGCCTGGAATTGAGCCTTGGACATCCCGCATCTAAGCGAAAGCTCCACCACTAGTATAGGCTATCGATGAGTGACTGTACACAGCAGTATATAGTATATCGATAGCGCTAGGGGTGACTGTCATGCAGGGTTACGTAGTATAGATCCAGGAATCGCTGAGTCAGGCACCACAAAGAGTAACGAAATGCTGTGTCAGAAAATTAAAGATATCCAATACCATAAAATTAGCAGCAGTGGCATGTACCCAATTAGATGAGTACTTTATACGGCTATGTATAGGTTTACATGTTTTTAAATGGCGGTCAAAGCTCAGAAGTTCTTAGATTGTTTGTACTCATAGGATATTGAATGGTGGACTCACTGTTGGTTTTAATACCCTACTTGGCCTAGCAAGCTTGTACTCAGTGGTGGTAAGTAATATATAGGGCATGACTTGTGATGCATGCATTCGGTTCTAATGGGCACCTCGTATGTTTAATAAGGGTGAAATTGGTTTAATGAGTAATACAAAATAATAATAAGGCCGGAAATGGCTGAATGTAGTAAAATCTGACTTGTCCGTAGATTAAAAATGTTCCTATAATTTTAGTGATGTTTTACCAAAATACATCGCATTCAGCTCAAAGCATGGCATTAGATGATAGATAATTTGAACTGCATGATGATATGTACTACTCACAGTGATTTACTATCAAGTTAAATTAATTATAAAAGCGTAGTAAACATATTCCCAAAAATCACACTTTTCGTGACAATTTTGTAATTTCTGTCCTAAAATTAAATATTTTGCACCATACCATGATGTAAGATGATTGTAATCATTAATAACACATTACTATAGATCATATTATAATAATTACAATTATAATTACCAAATAAAATGAACCATGACATAGAAGTCTATCAGGGACGTAATCGTATAATGTATATATTCTTCCCAGAGTCTATCAGTTCCGAAAATTCGCACTTCCCGTTATATTCTTTAGTGTTTACCCCCAAAATTCCACATTTAGTACCAAATCCTAGTTTAAGGTGTTTAATATCATCATCGCAAGTCACTATTAAACTATCAAAGCGATTATTTACCAAATATAATGGCCATTGACGTTAAACACCGATTCCGAAAATATGCACTTTTAAATGCACTTTTTAACGTTTTACACCCAAAAAAACACATTTTGTACCATAGCCTAGCTTATGGTCTTTAATATCTTCATCGCAAGTTACTTTATAACTATCAAAGCGATTATTTACTAAATATAATGGCTAATGACGTTATAGTCCACCGATTCCGAAAATTCGCACTTTTCCATGCACTTTTTAACGTTTTACCCCAAAATACCTCCTTCTGCATAAATGCACGGCAGTAAAATTTTGCAGTCTTCAACTACAACATAATAACTACATATAAATGTGATTTCTTATAAAATATGATTATAAATAAAAATGTAGTTCACCGATTCCAAAAATTCGCAGTTTCGTTTATATTTTGGAACTTTTACCCCAATTTTCTCAAAATGCTCAAGGGTGACACAATGTCACCCGTCAGAAATTCCATTCGAAAGGTCGTGTCTACTGAAATCAGCAAAGAAAAAAACTTTATACTCCAATGCAAGGTTCGGTCAAATTTCGGGGATTTCGGGCCGGACTAAAGTGTTTAAACAAGTCAACTTCCGGTTATCACAATATTAAATATAAAGTCATACATGTTGAATTGTATAATCTCCCAATAAGTCATACAGTGACCTTAAATCACCGATGATTTTGCTCGCATAGTATTATGATTGTGTATAAGCAGGGTCATAGATCTGATACCGACTCCTTGGGTTGAAACAATGCTTATGTTGACGTGAAATGCACTATACAGTACACCTATATGACTGATTATGATTATAATGTATACCAATGGTGTTGTATATGGTCCAGGGTACAGTTTTATCAAAGTTTTCTCAAAATATTGATTTTGTACTTACGACCTTCTAAGTCTAAGCCAGCGAATTGAGACCAGTCTTAAAGTTGAGACCAAGCTCAACTTACGCCTGAATCTCAGTCTCAAATAGTTTTGTGAGTGTGTGGCCTGGTGATACGCTCGGTCTTAAACCAGCGACAAATACAAAACACATTCACCTGGAGCCTGTTGCCTAACCAAGCCCCTTCCAAAAGGCGCTACCGAATGCTTTCCTACGTCTATGCAATGACACGCTACAAGCAAGCAGTTCTCGCCAATAGCTTACCGTTTCTTAACACTTTGCTAGGTGAGCGCTTTCGAAGTGGTCCGTTGCACAAGATAGCGCTTTGCTACGAAACTGTCTCGCACTCGCCAGTAGCATATAATTTTTACCGCTTAGTTTTTAGTTTGTCCAAAATGTATGGGTTCACTAATATTACTCTCAATAATATAATTACATGGAAAAGTCTGAACTAAGTTAAGATATGTCTAAGTGTGATGTGGCTGGTGTCCACATTTAGTAACGTTTATTGTGCTCTCACAGTTTTGACTTAATCTTTATGAAACCTAATCACAATGTTCATAATAAGCCATTATGCCTATCACAAATAACTGCTTGCAATTCTTCAGTTCAGTCTTCTTCACATAATTTAGCTTGAATCATTATACAGAACAATGTAAGCGCTGTCTTGGGTAGCTCAAAATAGCATGATTATGAAAAAGTCAAATCTTAGCTAAGATACATCTATGAAACGGGCACCAGCAGTGAGCTGAAATGACCTATTTCAAATAGTGTATAAAAGATATAAAAAGACTGAACACAAATTCTATATAGAAAACTGCTGTATTTTATAAAAATATAATAACAATACAATTGTATAAACATTGTTTACATACATAAAATCATTTGAAAGATATCGATATTTTTTTAGCTATTTTGTTAACTTTTTCACTAATACTTATTCATAGAAAAGATGTTGGATATAAACAGTATTTTGACTTCAGCTTACCAGTAAAAAGAAATGGGTTTATTTGGCCAATCAGGTACAGAATGCTGTTAAATAGTCATGAATAATGCACCAGTTAATATTTAACGCCCGGGGCATTGACTGGTGCATAACAATTAGACACAAAGTTACAATCGCTGGTTATGCGTATATCGAGTGTATTAGTATTCAACTCACTGCATGACAACATTCAGAAACAGTTCCAACAAAATCCATGTACATAATTAATGCTTGCACCAATTTAACCAAATAAATGCATTGAAAGCTTAAAAGACGCGCAACATACATTACCAGTACCAGTCCTGAAACAGTATTGCACAGCATACATTGTCAAGGTTAAAGCCCCATTATCTCTCCCAAAACTTCTTTCAGATCATCCAGTAAATACAAGAATTAGGATATTTTTCACAAATGCCCAATAATTCAATGACAACAGAATAATAACTATGTCTGTCGAAACTTGTATGCCAAATTTTTGCAAGAGTTGCTTCCCTTAGACTATAAATCATGCATTTAGTGTCGACAGTTGGAGGCTGTATTTCGTTTTCTTCCATATTATGGTGTTTTCAACCTTTGGGATTCGACTAAAGTGCTTAAAATGCATCATTAAATATAACAGTGACATACATCAGACATCCAAGAATCCTAAAAGCTCACCTTGGAACACTCTGTGCTCAAGTGAGCTAAAAAGTCAGCTGTATTGCGATACATTAAATATGATTTTGTCAGTAGTAAAACCAAATGTTTACAAAATTTGATAGTTACTAATAGTATATGATGAATATATATATCATAATATCAATTAATTATCATAAACAAATGTAACTATAGTCCAGTCAGGATAATAATCCAGTGACGCCGCGGTCGAGTCCACTATAACGGTGTAAAACCAATTATAAAGGCTTATACTGTACAAACAATTATAATTTCAATGTTAAACTAACATACTGTATTCGCTCTACCTGTTTAGACAATGGTTTTGATTTTTTGCGTACACATAAACTGCAACGTCACTGTCACAATATCCTAACTGGACTATACAGTCTACATAATAATTATACAGAAAACCTTCTCAAGAGCAGCCCGCTGTAGAACAAAAAACTCTCAAAATTTCCCTTACCTGATATTTACTATAAATTTGACCTCTGTATAGAAAAAAAACTCTTAATATTTGCAGATCCCAGATACATTATATATTAAAGTACAGGGGTTGTATTCACAAAGCATCTAAAGGGAAACTTAAAATTTTCTTACAAAGTGTTTCAGCTAAACAGGAAAATCAAGATTATCAATATTTTACATACATGTAGTTAAGAAGCATTAAGAAAAATCTTGAATAATCACAAAGAAAAACATGGCTCAATCTTTGTTTCTTGTGAAATAGATGCAGCTAAAAAATTTTAACTTAAAACAAAATATTTAAGTTTTCCCTTAAGATGATTTGTGAATACCAGCCCTGAACACTAAACACAGTTCAAGTAATTGGTAGAATTTAACATGTAGTCTGATTTTTCAAGATTTTTGTTTTCAATAAGCTAACGATATAATATCAAAACCTAGCGTGTCATAGCCAACAGTCAATCATGATACAAAACTACAGAACATCCTCTCCAGAGCAGCCCTTTGTAGGCCAACGACCTATGTATATTAACACTTTCCCTGAGTTGCTATTTACTATAAATTTAAACCTCTACAACAACAACCTCTAAACAATGACTAATATTAGGATCTCACAATGGGTATTGCTCTACAGAGGTTGTACTGTAAACATTATTCAACAATATGATTATAATATGTAGTTGAAATATGCAATTTTTAAAAAACTATTTTGACTATGTGAAAATATACGGCATACAATGTATTTATATGTATGGCATACAAAAGTCATGTATAATGTTACAATAGAATGTCTGTTTCTTGTTATTCTGCCGTCAACTGATTATGTTATACACACATTAAAAATATATATACAGATCAATATAGAAAATACAGGGATATTCCGACCCCTGTTTACTGTGTCCCTACTCCCTAATGCTATTTTTAATGCCAAGGACCCATATTTATGAACCAGCATGAATTCATGGGACCTACAAAAACATTGCTCTTAGAATTTCCAGTGTCATACAAAATATATACTTATGTACTCAAATCAATACTTTGGCCAGGTACTTTATTGTTGTCTCATTGTTGGAAATAAATGAACAACAGGAATGGGAGCATCAAAATTAGAAATTCACCAAAAGTGTGAAATTAAAAATCCTGGGTCCCCATTTTGAAAATCTTAGGGAAAACAGTAAACTGCAATGAAAACAGCCAAACTCATAATTATAATATACTGACTAAGACTTATAACAAATGTTAAGCCTAGGTCCCACTGAGGAATTCCTCATTGGCAATGTTCTCCCGATTCCTTCTGATACCACCCGATTCATCATGGTTCCTTCTGATATCACAAATTTTTTCCTGACTTCCCCGAAGCTCCCCCTAGACCATGAGGAATCTGTTCCAGATGTCCTGATAGCTCATTAATTTAAATCTGGAATACATTGCAGAGGTAAAAAATGCTCAGTGGGACCTAGGCTTTACTTTATAATATGACATCACTTGAAAGAGATCTAGCGGTTAATAATTCTGTCATGATCAAAGTAAAAACATATTACATAGAGAACCCCTCACTGACGGGTGGGGTCAATTACCAAACTGTCATTAACTACTTGTTTACAAAGTTACATTTTTCTGAGATACAAATAAAACAATGAGGAATTCTGACTAAAAATCTCTGTGGACAATAAGATTACAGGGCAATCAATTTCATACACTGTAAAAATATACATTGTACGAGGGGTTTTCAAAAAGTTTTGAGACTTGCACTAAAGACAATTTGTTGAAATCAGCTTAAATTTAAGAGTCTTTCAAACTACTCTCTCCCTAGACAGAAAAACACATTGAGGGCTCAGTGCAAAACAGTTGTAACTACATATAAAAGTGATGAGACCTCGACATGTACATTTAACCATCTAGGAGATCCATTCCATGATCTGAAAGTGTTGACTAAAGTCTAATTTAATAGTTGGCTTCAAAACATTTATATACACCCCTCTATTATCCTACCAAACAGGAAACACAAATACTGAGCATGTCATAGAGTTGCATATATTGTATTAAATGTATAATGCTGTCAGTGTGATACAAAATCATATAATATACATGTATATATAATATTCTGCAATTAACAAGTGAGTAGTAAGTAAAACATTTATACATACAGACCCACAGCCACGCAGACGCACACCAAGGCACTAAGTCTTGCTTAAGCGAAAAGTTGAGAAATTACTAAAATATTTAGCATGTATTTTCAAAAATTATAGCATAAAAACTGTGATTTTGCCCATACGTTAACGGGACGAAAACCATGCGTAAACATAAAGATTCATGAACGCGCTGTTAACGTCCAGTTTTACGTATGCTCATTTCAGGGCCTCACCGACAAAAATAAACGATTTTACAGCGTCTTATGACTGCAATTCCCATTTTATTTGTAACTGCTAATTAATTTACTATAAGATTTAAACAATAAATTTAAACAAACCGCATTATCCATGTTTTCTTGGTATTTGCCGATCCCGGAAGTTGACGCTCATACCAAAAATTGTTACGCGACGTCGCCACAAAATCTCCCGCCAAAATGTAATTATTTCGAAATACCAACGCATCAACCGATGTTTTGTATGCTATAATAGCGTTTACGCATGTTTTTTCGTGCTATAACATCTGCAGAGTCCCTCGGGAGCATTGGTGCCCTCGCCCTGATGGGCTTGGGCACCGACCGTCCCTGTTATAGCACGAAAAAGCTTGCGTTAACCCTACAAAATCACACTAAATATACCCTGGACAATACTTGCCACTTTGCTTATTTGTCTCTGGTTACAGTTCTGACTTAGTACATTGTACATGTAATATAAAATATATGACTTGTACATTGATATGTAAGATCATCAAATAGACGAACTAGAAAAAAACACTCAGCTAGAACAGGCTTTCTACTGTCTCTTATAGCGACAAAATAGCGACACAATAATTATAAAATTTCCTTTACTCTGCGAGCTTAGCCAGCCCGAAAAAATGTATGATTTA
The DNA here is from genome assembly GCA_947247005.1 of Spisula solida. Lineage (NCBI taxonomy): Eukaryota > Metazoa > Mollusca > Bivalvia > Venerida > Mactridae > Spisula > Spisula solida. Next base: position 7,495,732 of record OX365947.1, read on the forward strand.
TATTTCCACTAAAATTACAACTAAAAATTTATCACTTTGCACTAAATTTAATTTTATTTTCATTTTGAGATGAAAAAGTAGGGATAATAGGGCTGTTAGAAAAAAGTAGGGCAAAGTAGGGCTCAGATCAAAATAGTAGGGAAAAGTAGGACCCAGTAGAAAGCCTTCTAGAAGTAACATATATGACTACAAAATTGTGTGATAGTATTAAAACTTGAATACTGGTACTAAGACTATATCCTCGTTTTGTGACCCTTGAAAACTGCCCTATAGCACTGAAATTAAACAAGAGTGCAAAATAACCTCAAGTCGCTCACTTATTTCATGGTGACCTAGTTTTTAGCTCAAGATGACCCATATTAGAACTAGACCTATATTTCATCTAGACAGTCATCCAGTCCAACTTCCTAGAAGATCCTGTTAAAAATATTGCCTCTATGGCATGGACAAGGGTTTTCTATGATTTGAACTAGAGACTAGATGACCCATATTTCTAAATGACCTAGATTTCAAGAGCAATCACAAAAGTGACAGCTGAGTTAAAAACAAAAGATGCTACAATGGACTTGAAAACTGTTCTCTTAATTTTGAGGTGACTTTATTAATGAAGTGGTCTTTAAGCGAACCCATGCATGGGTTGCTCATTTTATTAGCAATAACAAAGGAAACAACAAAAATCACCAGACTGAGGTTTAACAAATACTCTATGCATTGGTTTGAGATCTTAATGTATGTTAAAGGGCTGTTTTTTAATAAATAATCTGTACATAGGTTTGAGAATCAGATCTTAAATAGAGATGTACATTAAGACGTAAGGTACATTAACATAGGAAATGTATATCCCAAAATATAAGACAATATCACAACCACATAGCACCGACAAAATACACACTACGTTCATTCACAATAGCTCGAGGCTCAGGACTCTATCTGTTGAATAACCTCAATCTGAGCTAAATCTTGGCTAAAACATTGTTGCGTTTTGTTATCAATTTACATACAAGAAACAAACAATATTTTATTTTTGGCCTAAGTCATCTGCTAATATTGTTTATATGAGGTACATGTAATTATAATATCTTCAGAATATTCAATGCAACAACTTACTGGCTAAGTGGTGAAAAATAGAAAAATATTGCGATTTGGGCAAGAAAATATATAAAATAATTCTGTAACTCAGGGAAAAATATTTCTAAAATGGCATTTCTAGTCAGTAAAACCTAAAATGCTTTAGAGTATAATATATACTACAAAGAAAACATTGATCCCTGATGGACACTGCATAACTATTGACTGTATTACACGTTATAATTTTGATGTTAGTATTTACATTTAATTAATAATATACAGGTATGACTAAATGAAAAAATGACTCCAAGATAAAAAATCTTAACTTGACACCCAACGGGGAACGTTCATATGTTGTGCAGTATAATGCTAAATTTTCTAAGCTTTGAATTCACCAACAATCAAGTGTTGGAACAGCTGAATAAATTTTGCATTAAGTGTGGAAATATTTTATGAAATAACATAGTAACAAACCTGGGGTAGCACTGGGAAGTGAATAAAAACAAGTGAAATGTGCATGATTTCAAATATACTAAGCAACTTTTTTAAGTCCTTATTTTACACTTAAAGGGACTGCCTCACGTATTGGTGTATTGCAAAAATAAAATTAAATTGTCAAATATTCATGTAAATTTGGTATAGTTTCCGGTATATGCCATAAACAACCACATTGACATAAAAAATAACTTGGGAAACATTGGCATTTTGTAGTAATTTTGCATTTTTACACCCAAAATTCTATAGGGTATTAATACCCTATAGAATTAGCACTACGATCACTTAAATTGCCTGAAATTTGTTTCCATTTGATGAAAACGAATTGCGAAACGAACCAAACACCTCACAGATGGTTTGGCTTTAGTTTGTTGAAGTTACAGTTTGATCATGTGTGAATTACATATTTCACAAAACATTTTGGAAGGAAACTCTGCGATATTTTCAAACAGAAAAATACTGAGTGCCAAATATCAAGAGTGATTTAAATTGCTTATATGCCATAAATCTTTCATAAAGCAACCATCAGTGGCTTTCTATTATATGAATACTTGGTTAGGTAGGAATTTTACGTCATACAAAAATTTTAGCCTGATCTGTGAGGCAGCCCCTTTAAGAAATAATTATATTAAGAGGCTTCGTTATGCATGAAAAACGTTTAAAAATTGATTTTGATATCTCCATTATGGTTCTGGGCTGGTATTCACAAAGCATCTTAAGTGAAAACTTAAATATTTTGACTTAAGTCAATAATTTGTGCAGCTCATATTTCCCACAATTAGAAAAATAATCCATGTTTTCTTAGTGAATATAATAGCTGTTTACATAATGCTTCAAAACTATGCAATATATTAAGCATGTTGATTTTCTTGCTTAGCTGATACACTTTAGAAAAAATTAAGATTTTAAGAAATTTCTAAGTTTTCTGCTAAGATGCTTTGTGAATACCAGCCCTGATCATCAAAGAAAAATGATGATGTAACATCGGTACGATGCTGAATAGCTTTTCTTGTCGACAGGTGAGAATAATTACCTGAAACACAACTGTCTGGTCTATTAACAACGTACACACGTCTATGAGCTTTAATCGAAAGTTTCCTTATTGTTCGTTTTCTGTATATTGCAAGTTGCAAGAACGTTTGGCCTAAAAGTGACATAATGATGTAAAATCGGACAAGTCTACATGCATGCGTGTGACCAATCGGCAGCAAGATGGTAAAAATCAATGAGTGTTTTCATTCAGCAATGTTTCCAACTCGCATCCAGGACTGTAGAAGAATCGGAATCCAGGGTGGCCATACTAGATATTAAAATCAATATTTGTGACTTTTAAGTTATTTGGTAGTTATGGTAGGATAGTTGTAATTCAATTAATGTATAACAAAACCAACTTATTTGTGTTAAATTAAACAGAACAATACCTCCCAAATGCCGAGACAAACTTTCAATAAGATATATACATGCTTGACAAATGTATCAACAACAAGTCATTAAGAATTGCAGGCAATACAGATACGGTTTTAAGTTATTTTCAATGTTTCTGTTGCCATAGCAACCACAATTTTGGTCAGAATCAAAATATTTTTGGACGTGCATTATCCCCTTATTGCCCCCTATCCACATACCAAGTTTCATAAACCTAGCTTGGATACTGTTTGAGTTATGTCAGGATCGGACGGACTGACTGACGGCAAACCTATAGTCCCCTCCGGTCAAAAACCGGTAGGGGACTAAAAATATATGTGTGGAGTTAGAAAAGTTGCTAAGTATATGTTAATGTTTGGTCCAGAGCAGAAAAAGATGATAAATATTCACATTTCTAGAATTTGCGTATATGAACTAAATTCGCAAATATTCAAACATAATACATATTTTTTTCAATTTTTCAGAAACAAGGTTTTAACTAACAATTATGGAAGGACACAGTTACAGAATGCCCAGAGGTTTTTTTAAAATACAAATACACGGTTGCCCTGCATAATGTCTTTTATTCAGCAACATCTATAGATGCATCATCCCTTTCTATTGTTTCATCATCCGTGTACCTAACCCTATTAATGCTGTTGCTATGGCTACCAAACAAGATGAAAGTGTACATAAAGCGAAGCTCCATCCTAGTGTATAATTGTACAGCTCTCCAGGTATGAGAGATGTTCTGTCTCTAGAGGAAATCTCAGCAGCATAAACGATGATACCAATCAAACCAAATAAACCTGCAAGCATATAAAACATGAGCTATCACAGCAAGTATATAAACACAAGCTATCACTGCAAGTATATAAAACACAAGCTATCACTGCAAGTATATAAAACACAAGCTATCACTGCAAGTATTTAAAACACAAGCTATCACTGCAAGTATATAAACACAAGCTATCACTGCAAGTATATAAAACACAAGCTATCACAGCAAGTATTTAAAACACAAGCTATCACTGCAAGTATATAAACACAAGCTATCACTGCAAGTATATAAAACACGAGCTATCACAGCAAGTATATAAAACATGAGCTATCACAGCAAGTATATAAACACAAGCTATCACAGCAAGTATTTAAAACACAAGCTATCACTGCAAGTATATAAACACAAGCTATCACTGCAAGTATATAAAACACGAGCTATCACAGCAAGTATATAAAACATGAGCTATCACAGCAAGTATATAAACACAAGCTATCACAGCAAGTATTTAAAACACAAGCTATCACTGCAAGTGTATAAAACACGAGCTATCACAGCAAGTATTTAAAACACAAGCTATCACTGCAAGTGTATAAAACACAAGCTATTACTGCAAGTATATAAAACATGAGCCATAATCTTCTGTCACTGAAGGTTTTTAATACCACAAGATATCTATGCAGGTCACAAGAGAATTGGATGCCTGACAAATGTCTATGGGAGACATACGAAGAATTGGATGTCTGGCGAATGGATATATGGGTCACACGAAGAATTGGATGCCTGATGAGTGTCTATGCGAGTCACACAAATAATTGGATGCCTGATGAGTGTCTATGCGAGTCACACGAAGAATTAAATGCTCGTATGACAGAGATTGGATGCAGATGCCAAAGTCAACATGGACCCCTTTGCTCGGGATAGTACAATAAAGCTTATTATTCTTCATAAAATAGCCAAGCTTAAACATTAATGTAATTTATTATGGCAAAATTCAGTGAAATCCCAGCATAACATGTCATTCATATGCACAACTAGTGCATAAAATTATGGTTCTTTTATAGTCTTATAAAATTTTATTTTAATCTCACCAGTGGTTACACATAAATAGCAGGGGAAAAGTTTATCAACAGACATATGGAATTAAGACTACCTGGCCCCAAGGGAACGTCAGCTCAAGCACACTTTAGTTACCAATTACACATGGTTTGGTCTGCTGACAAACAGACAGACCAACATGTACAAAGACAAAACCTACCCTAAGTCTTCAAAGGTGACATAATTATCTCCTGAGATATTATAAACAATTTACCTGCAAGAAATCCTGATCCTAAAGCAGAGATCATCAACAGTAGACGATGTTTCTGTATTTGTAAGAAGAACCATAATCCTGTCACTACAAGACAACCCACACCAAATAGCAACGCTATCACTTCTAGAGCACGCACGGTCACAATATAACCTGAAAAATATATGTATGCGGTAAAAGTAGACATTTCAGCAGGTCGAAAAGCTAGTCAATTATGAATTACTGATATATTTGATTGTAATGAATCCAAACTGGGTATTTTATATTAAATATATTTTACACAGTGATTCTGAATCTTTTTGATCCTGTATTTATTGACTTTATTTTTTACGCTAAAACGTTTGTAATGTTTTTTACGCCAAACGTAACGTTATTTTTTATGACGTCATAACCCATGACGTTGTTTATTTCTTTGTTTATTATTATTCCTGATGAAGACTTGAGAATACAGTCGAAACGTTGAACAATTCTGGAATTTGTCTTGTTATATTTTATTTATAGATATTAAATATAGGTGGCAATGTGACTGAGTGGTTAGCCCCCTCCATTACCAATCAAGAGGTCCCTGGTTCCAATTACCGCCGGGGCACTGGAAATTTCAGAAATGCTTTTCAGTGTTTCCCACCCAGAGGTAGTCTCGCCTGTATCAGTGCTATCCTCTGGACACATTATAGAACCAATGAGTCTATGTCGGAAAGAGCTATGCTAGCGCACCCAGATTCCTTGTATCACACAATTTAAACTTTCTGTCTCTTCCCCCGAAGACGGAGGTCATTAGCCAATTAGGCAGGGATTGGGTTTAAATGAAACCTACACATACCTTCAGTATCAGCGTGACTATCACAGTCAATAATATCCATATAAACAGCGGAACATGCAGCCCAAAGACCATGATTAGCGATCAGAGAATCACGTACAGCAGCATTGGTCCGAGATACAGAATGCCAGTAAGGGGTTGCTAATCCAACAATATGTAGCAGACCTGAAAAATACAAAGTGACTCTGAATAGAGAAAGTTCTGTGAAATTTAAGATATATAGCAACACCGCTCTTAAAGACCACCTCAAAATTAAGACCAATTTTCTGGTCTATTTTATAATATTTTTATATAGGTCTTTAAAAGATTAGCTGTACCAGTTTTCAAGGGTCCCAAATGGTTAGGTGTTTTGATTGAGGTTTTACTATTAATATATCTAATTTTTAAGGCAAAGCCAGTTTTTATTAGGTTTAAATGTGTTATACCCTTTTAAAAAATGTACTTAAAATGTAAATAGGCATTTTATGAACTTTTCAGAACTAGGGATAATATTATGTTTTATTCATGAGAAGAACAGACCACCCTTGAAATATCAGACAAGAAACTGTAAGTCTAATTTAAGTCCCCAGAAAGGTTTGACTCCATGTATGAATATGTAGATATAGTACCAACCTCCAACAATTAACAGTACCAATGATACCAATACAGGTATAGGCACACCTTTCCACATCCCAGCCATCTTGTATCACAATGTGTGTAGTAATCTGTAATAACATCATATACAGGATTATTATAAATGGTTACAATACAAAAGTCATTGTTAGCCGCTTTTCAGCGGATCACTCAGTTGAATCCCAAGTTTTTTTGTTGAATAGCGCAGATTTGTACGCATTATTGTATTTTGAGGAGAAAAAATATCTACCCAGTGCAGGATTTGAACCCACAATCCCCTGCTTGCAAGTTAGGCTCTCAATAGTAGCCAACTGAGCTAACCGGGCTACTGGCTCATGAATTACTACACTGATGATTACAAGTAAAATCACATGCACATGTAAGCCTGTACCAACAACACAAAATATTTGTGCCACCTTTTAGCAGCCGTTGCTGCAATTACAAACTACAAATGCTTGAGTAAAGCATGTGATGCTTTTGGAACATTATTCATTTATCTGTTATGCATTGATTGTGCACTAATAGTGTTTATACGGTAAAATTACACCAGAAGTACCCGTCAAGAACCCGTATGTAAACCTTGGGGAATTTCCGCAATATCTGAACAGTTCGAAGGTAGAAAAGGGCTACTACAAGTTTATCTGGAACCGCCGAGCTTATCGGACGTGCCACAGGCGAGCAGAGCTAAATACAGTGTTAAACATGAATAAAGGAAGCAAGTTGCTTTCTACTATATGTAAGTATTGGCAGTTATTTTATTTTATTGAATGAAAAAATAATGAATTATAATGAGGAAATCAGACAAAACATACTGGAACATTGAACAGATTAGTGACAAGTTGTTAAATAAATATCATAGTATTCATACCATACGGCTGGTCTGATAGTGCCATACATTCTAACCACTGGCAAAATCTTTAATCAGTTGATGGTGGCCAGGAGCCCATTGCCTAACCAAGCCGCTTATAAAAGGCGCTACCGAGCGCTTTCCTACGTCTAGCATACCGTTTCGTAGTAAAGCGCTACCGAGCCCTTTCTTATGCAACGGACTGCTTCGGTAGCGCTCGGAAGTGCTTGCCTAGCTAAATGTAAAGAAACTTAGCTAGGCAAGCGCTTGAGAGCGCTACCGAAGCAGTCCGTTGCATAAGAAAACGCTCGGTAGCGCTTTACTACGAAATGGTTTGCTACCCGCGAGCGACTGCCGGTCGGTAGCATATAATTTTTCCGCTTCGTCCGCTAAGAAGCGCTTTTTGGAAGCAAGCCGTTTCCTAGCGTAGCGCTACCGAGCGCTCGGTAGCGGTTTGGTTAGGCAACGGGCTCCAAGAGTACTGCCATATTTCATGTCAGACCAACTTGAACTGTTGAACTTTCAAACTTCAAAGTTACCCGCCATATCGCTTACCTGTATTTTTATATGAGCCGCTGACAGCGATTTATCAAACGATCTTCTTGGAAATTCCTCAGCGATCCTGAAATAAACTCCAATATCACCAACAATACGGGTAAGGAAGCAATAATACGAAAAGAATTCTAAAGGTGTGTACAGGTGAGTAATTTGTTTTGACAGGTTCACTCGATTGTTACCGGTAAACCTCTACCTGAGAACATGTTCTGGACAGATTTAATCGAACAGCGCCGGGCTACTCCATTTGAAATTGCTTCCTTAGCATTCATTTACATTTGAGAAAAGGAACAATTATAAACGCGCGAAGGTTCTGTGCATTTGTACATAATAGTTAAATAGTCGATTTAAACCATGTTGACAAAATTGCAAGATTTACATCCCTTGTTTTGGTTTGAGATTTCACATAACGCCAAACGCAATTTAGGTCTGAATGTAAGGAGCACTTTCCAGTCCTACCAAGAGGTCGGAGATTTCAATTTTCAAATTACAACCACCCTTGTAATGGTGAATTGAAATGGACATTAGGGTCAGCTTTGAGTTTCTGTGTTTCTCTCTATGAGAGATATAAGTTGGCGGATTGATATTCCGTTCTATAATTCAACCGCTATCAAGTTGATTGTCTTGATAGTGACGTTTCATCAATATTCTATAAGCAATTTAAGTAAGTTATAAGCAATTTAAGTATGTTATAAGCAATTTATACGATCACCCCTCGTATGTACCACGCATGTAACATGCGTGTATGTACTGCACGGAATGGCAATGCTCTATACCCTGGTGTTATATTATAAACCTTGATTGGCTGACACTGAGTTCTGCCGGATTTAACATGTGTCTCCCGAATTCAAACAGGTTTGTTCTGTTTTTAACCTAAATTAAATTTTTAACCGTGGTTTTCATTCTTTTATACATTTTACTTATTTTCTATGTTGGTGAGACGCGTCAAGTTGATGTCGCCAGACGTCACTGGTACGGGGTTTGCGTTGAAGATGGATAAAGTTCTGTAAAAGGGCTGATCCAGCATCGTGTAAACAGCTGCTTAGAATCTAGATTCTAAGGGTTGGATAGAAAAAATATAGTAAAAAATCAGACAGGGAAGGCAGCACTCAATTGAAAAAAAACGATTACAGAAAACATACAAACAATACAGGTCACAATTACACGACACAATGCCAAACACACAGCCAGAAAATGAACTTCAGCTGTCAAAAAACCGAACGTGCAAGAGAACTCGAATGACGCCAAAGAGAGAACCTCAGCAGTTACAGAATATCGAAACAGTTTCTATATAACAGATTGCGACCCTTATAAACTTTTGCTTTCCTATAAAAAGAGATTAATTGTACTTGAGACCGAAACTGATCTGAGACATTCAGGATCAAGCTCGAAACTTCAGCTTCAATTTATTAAGTACAATATTTCTATAACTATGCATTAAAACTTTTTTTTTATTTGTCTTTAAAAATTAAGGAGATACCAATATTGTTTCCTCTGCTTAAAAGAAATAATATTTCTATCAACATATTTTCTGTATTTGAAATAAAATAAAATGGAGCTTGAGTCTGATCCTGATAACCAATTCTTTGTGAGCACGGGGCCTGGTGCCGGTAGACTGTTCCACAGTGGGATTGTATAGGAAAGACGTTGTGCTGTTGTTAAGTCAGTACTGAAGTCAGTTCAATTAAATATCTGAGAGTTCAATGAACTGCTTATATAGTATATTTGTTATATCTAAGTAGTATACCATGTAACTTGAAATCTAGTATACTATATAAGACGGTGACATGGTCAAGTATGTGATATTTTACGGTCGGTCGGAAAACCAGAAAGCACATTTAGGCCTTTTATGAATTCTTAACTTAAGTCTCAATAATAAGACCGCCATTAGGACATTTGAAAAAGACTTGTTTCATAATCGAGATAGTCTTAATAATAATATTGATGTTAGTTTAAGCACGCACGTTAATTAACATGCGTGGTTTAAAGGGACTGCCTCACGTTTTGGTGTATTGCAAAAATAAAATTAAATTGTCAAATATTCATGTAATTTTGGTATAGTTTCCTGTATATGCCATAAACAACCACATTGACATAAAAAATAACTTGGGAAACATCGGCATTTTGTAGTAATTTAGCATTTTTACACCCAAAATTCTATAGGGTATTAATACCCTATAGAATTAGCACTACTATCACTTAAATTGCCTGAAATTTGTTTCCATTCGATGAAAACGATTTGCGAAATGAACCGAATACCTCACAGATGTTTCGGCTTTAGTTTGTTAAAGTTACAGTTTGATCATGTGTGAATTACATAATTCACAGAACATTTTGGAAGGAAACTCTGCGATATTTTCAAACAGAAAAATACTGAGTGCCAAATATCAAGAGTGATTTAAATTGCTTTTTTGCCATAAATCTTTCATAAAGCAACCACCAGTGACTTTCTATTATATAAATACTTGGTAAGGTAGGAAAATTACGTCATACAAAAATTTTAGCCCAATCTGTGAGGCAGCACCTTTAAGAGAAAAAAACATAGCGAAACTTTTACGGACTTGAAATTCATGATCTTAATTTTCAAGTAGTCTTATTAATAAAAAAATATTATTGATTAACGTGTTCTTTTATCAATGTTATGTACGGTATAAATTATAATTTAAAGTTATGAGACCTTCGATAGAATTCTTTTCAATACCGCTTAGTTGCTTAAGATTATTATGTATAGCATAACTTCCGGGTTAAGGAGTGTTTGGTTACTGATTGGGAAGTCCCCCAGATTTTTGGCCTCACTATCTATTTTAAGCACAATATGTGCATGTGTATTCATGAAGTGATTTGACAGGTAAAGTTTTGTTTATATTGTCAGTTTATAAACGGTGTTCAAATAAGCATGTTGAATTAAAGAATAATTAGAGTACATTTAAATCTAAGCAAGGGATGTGTTATAAATCGTTTTACTGTATTTTGTGAGTATTTAACCTACTTAGTTTATGCGTGTAATAACGTTTTACTGGTATATGTTATTTTGTACGGACATATGTACATCCATACTTGGTGAAATAGCTTAAATTTGCCAGAGGCAACAATTCATTATTGTCGGTCGGTGAATAGACTGTATACTATAAGGACATATAATTACTCATATAGTTTAAGTGTTTATCAACATGCAGTAAACAAGTAGAGGTGTACTCATATGGTGTTGTCAATCTTTGTGACTTTTTAAATATATCCAAGTTATGGTGGAAATATGAATTCTATTTTGATCGATCGGATACAAAAACCCAGTTTGTCGTCTGTTTGATTTGTTGTGCCAGGTATGTAGTTTACAAAGTGTTTTCTGCCATATTTTACTTATGTGAAAACTTGTCATTTTATACACCACATGTACCTACTAGTCGTGACTGTAGTGAACTTTAATAAAGTTTTGCGTATTATTTTAAATCATGATACGTACTACAATAAAAACTCGTTAGTTAAACCATCCTATGACCCTTGACAGCTTAGCTTGATTTATTATTGAGTAATAGAATAAGGAACACTGTGTCCTCCACAAGTTGAGGATTAGATGGTCCCTACAGACTGGTGTAGTAATGATGGACCTTGTTCACAGGTGATATCTGCAGTTGGATGGTCTTAAACACGGGTATGACTATACAATGCAACCTCTGTAGAACAACACCCTTCGGGAGCTGTAAATATTGGCCACTGTAAACAGTATACACTTATTTCATGTCGGTTTGGTTAACAGTTAAAACTATTGTCCCGAGGTATCGGGGAAGACTTTTGAACTGTTGCACGAGGCCGATAGGCCGAGGGCAACAGTTCAAAATGTCTTCCCCGATACCGAGGGACATTAGTTTTGACTGTTAACCCAAAACAGACATGAAATAACTGTTTTATTACCTAATACTCTATATAACTACAGTAAAGTTCTACTTATACAACTGAAACAAAAAGGATATTTCTAAGACAGTTTGTCATACTAATAGCGAATATTTTTTTTATGAACTCAAGACTGTCATTACCCCCATGATTTTATTATCAAACAAATAAAATCGGCATGTAATAAAGCAAAAAGGGACAAAACATTGTTCAAGAGTTATATTAAAAATACGCTATAGATCTAGCAGGGTGTTTTTGCAGGAATGGAATTTATATTGCGCATCGTAGTGCGCAGGTAACAGTTCATCCAGGGGTGTAACAGTCAAAACTGTTGCCCTCCTGGCAATGAACTGTTTCATACCTGAATCTAAAAATAAACATTAAGACATGAAACAGTCAAAAATAACGAATTACTCGTTATATAGAGTGCTAGGTAATAATAGAGGTTGTTGCTCTACAGAGGTTAAATTTATAGCAAATTTCAGCTTATGGACATTTTGAATGTGAAGTTATAGAGAGGTTGTTGCTTTACAGAGGGCCGCTCTGGTGAGGTTGTTCTGTACACGTATATAGTGTTATAAACGCGAGCGCAAACAATACACATTATTTCAACATAGCTAAAGGAAGTTAAATGCTTTCGATTGTTACTAAAATCACTTGTGATGAATTATGCTTATGACTAATTTACTCACTTCAGTCACTCACTCAAGGTTATTGCCCACACACGATTTTAATGTCTGAGTATACAGGAAACAAAACATTGTGTAAGGGGCACATTTGAAACTTTCACTTCATTAAAAGTGTTAAGTCATCCAAAATCACTGTCGCAATTGAAAACAAGGTTGTCACGGTAACAGAGTTTCTCAGAAACTCGAAGTGAATAAATTCAAAGTTTGGGAAAGAAGAAGAATGCTGAAAATAAGGCTCACTAGTCCACGTACCATTTAGTAGTAAGTCATCTTGTTCGGCAGTTTATGGAAAAGTAAAAAAACAAACTGATCAGCCTGGATCGATAATTGTGACTTAAAATTGTTGGTTTTCATGATAAAACACCTATAACCCCTGTTACTATACATGTATGTGCATAGTATGCGTATTCTGAACACTGAATTATTGTCGCAGAGTATCTAGGTAAGATTATGACCTAATTAGGCATTTTTTCTGGCTTGTTTGACCTTCTACGAGTATGTAGGTAACATTATGACCTAATTAGGCATTTGTCTGGACTGTTTGACCTTCTACGAGTATCTAGGTAACATTATGACCTAATTAGGCAATTGTCTGGCTTGTTTGACCTTCTACGAGTATCTAGGTAACATTATGACCTAATTAAGCATTTGTCTGGCTTGTTTGACCTTCTACGAGTATCTAGGTAACATTATGACCTAATTAGGCATTTGTCTGGCTTGTTTGACCTTCTCCGAGTATGTAGGTAACATTATGACCTAATTAAGCATTTGTCTGGCTTGTTTGACCTTCTACGAGTATCTAGGTAACATTATGACCTAATTAGGCATTTGTCTGGCTTGTTTGACCTTCTACGAGTATCTAGGTAACATTATGACCTAATTAAGCATTTGTCTGGACTGTTTTACCTTCTCCGAGTATGTAGGTAACATTATGACCTAATTAAGCATTTGTCTGGACTGTTTTACCTTCTCCGAGTTAAGTTGTCTGCCTTATTTGACCTACATAAGTATCCTCAATTGTAATTATGATGAGCAAATGTTATTAAAATCTATTGAAATATAAAGTCACTATTCAGTATTGTGTTCACAAGGTTTTAAAGTTGACCATCTGGCCTAATTTCTATCCAGTTATCTATATTCTATTGAAAGAACGTTCCATGGGTTTCATAATTATAGATGCTCTATTCGATGCCATGATGAGTATTGTAGCCGTTAGTGTACTTACAATCTAATATTGGAGGCTACACTACCTACGATTGACGATGACAGACACGCCTGTCATATAGACCAACCACAATTTGGTCACCACGAGAACACATCGTGTGCTTTAACATTGTCAGCTGCATTTACAGAACAAGCTTAATGTTCTATGTTTTCTCTCTGACGTTATTCTACCTCAGTATAAGGACAAACTTCTACTAGGGGTTCGGTTTGTTGTTCTTATCTATAGATGACTCATCATTTTGTAGCTACAATAATTACTAAAGAAAATGTAGTTGAAAAATGTAGTCAAGATTATAGATCAAGTGCTAGTCGAGTCGACATTCATCAATATGGTTAATACTTTTGTGATTGGAGGCTGTGCAAACATTCTTACCTCGGACCACTTACCCCTTATATTCAGTGTATCAGCATCGCCACTGAAAACACCTGACCAGCCAGTACGTACCAACATAGCTTGGAACAAGTGTAATAGTGAGCATCGGACTCTTTATAGAAAGGTACTTAACGAATAACTGAACTGTATTCTATGTACCGACTCAAAAAGTTGCTGCCCAGACTTTATAAACAGTACAATTGTTAACGCTATTCACAAGGCTAGCTGTGTCCTTCCCGTTAGCCGTTTTAAAAAGAAAGTGAAACCGTATTGGTGCCCCGAAGTTAAATCAGCTCACACGACATCGCGCCATATACGCCGTATATGGATGAACGAGGGTCGTCCCAGAGGAATCATCAGCAACTCGTATCGGGCGTATAAAGATGCAAAGCGATGTTTTCGACGAATACAACGTACGAAGCAGCGTGAAAGCGAAGAAAAAGCAATGGACGATATAGCGAAAGCAGCATCCGGGGTAGACTATCGTCAGTTCTGGAAGCTACTGCGTCGACAAAGCGGAAAACCTTCCATTGTTTGCAACGAACTTACTGTGAATAACGTGACATTCAGCAACGAACATGTAATTCAAGGATTTGAGGCGTACTTCGCAAATGTGTTTGCTGCTGACCCCGTTCAAAGTGATGACTCAGTAACCAGCGAACTGAAATTCTTACTGACTCAAAATGAAAATGAACTATCAAAGGAAATAATAAAAACTATATCGCAGGAAGAAATTCAATGTGTTGTGAAGAACCTACAAATGAAGAAAAGCCCTGGAGTAGATAACATTTTTAACGAACACATCAAAAGTGGTAGCAGCACTATCGTAGAAGCTTTAACTGTTTTACTCAACTCCATACTATACCATGAAACGACACCACGCCAATGGGGAAAAAGTATACTTATTCCAATATATAAAGGAAAGTGTAAACCAAAAGTAGATCCGAACAGCTATGGACCCATTTCGCTCAGTCCAATTGTTAGCAAAATATTCGAGAAAGTGATTCTCCATAGAATAAACAACTTCATCAATACCAACAACATCGACTTCCCATCAGAACAGCAACATGGATTCCGTAAAAAGCTAAGCTGCATTACAACTGCGTTCAACCTACAAGAAACCGTCTATTCGTGAGAATGGGACACTTTGGTCTAGTCGGTAAAATTCTAAGAACACTCAGGTCTTCTTACGGTGATTTAACGTGCTTAGTCAAACACAATGGAGATGTATCCGAGCCAATTCACATTCGGAAATCAGTCCGGCAAGGCGGGGTTTTATCCACATTCTTTTATCTACTCTACGTCGATCAACTGTTACGGAACCTCGAGAATAGCAACAAAGGGTGCACAGTACTGAACACCAAGGCTGGTAACCCTGCATACGCAGACGACATAAGTATAATAGCCCTATCGCCTCTAAATCTACAAATAATGATGGACATTGTGTATCGATACTGTAAACAGTGGAAAATAGACATAAACGCAACAAAATCTGAAATTATTGTATTCACTAAGAAAAAAGATATACCAAACGTAGCAATTATGTACGGACATAACATCATTACACAGACTAATAGCGCAATCCACGTGGGGATCCGACAAGATTCGAACTTAAAGTGTTATCGGAGAATAGAGGAACCGTGTCAAAAGGGGAAAAATGCATTATTTGCAATGACTGCACAAGGTGTTCACCCATATGGCTTAAACCCACTAATCTCATGTGAACTATATATTAAGATAATTATGCCAATAATTATATATGCCTGTGAATTGTGGAATAATATGACACAATCTGATATCAATACTGTGAACAGAACACAACACTTTATTGTAAAAAAGATTCAGGGTTTACATGTTCGTACTAGATCCGATATGTGTGAAGCTATGTTAGGACTAAATAAGCTATACTCGCACGTCATAATCAGAAAATTACTATTTTTGCACCAAATTTTAAGTCTTAACACAAAATGTGTAACTAGAAATATATTCTTACGCAGATATTTTCAGTTTATACATGATAGAAAGGTTAAGATGGGATTTATCCCCGATATCTGCAATACATTGTGCTCTCTCGACTTAAGACAGTTTGTCAATTATTACTTGTTACGTCCAGAGTCTCTTCCGTCCAGGGCGCAATGGAAAGCTACTATTAAACAACTGGTACTGTCACGTGAAACTTCAGTATGGTCTGAAAGAATAATGGCTGATGAAGACTTTGCTTACTTTAGAAAGATTCATCCATCTATTTCGAAATATATTGTGTACAAAGTGTTAGATAAGAACTCATTTAAACACATGAGGTTACTAATATCTAAGCTGTGGTGCAAAATACCAAATATCAATATTCAACAATGCAATAAATACCTTAGTTACTAACAATCTGAATATTCATTGTGTTTATGACTGTATTGTACATCAAAGGGAACAACGGGATTTCTTCTGTGACGTTACTGATATGAATGTCAGTCTTGCCAACGAACTGTCTAATATGGCTCCTGAACACTTTTATCTCTCACTCCTAGGAGCAGAGATAATCTCATCGGAAGGTTATAAGTCAGTGCGAGATGTGTTTCTAAAACGTGCATACACATATATCTATCTGTGTCTAAAGACTGTTTATTAGTTATTTGGTCGTGCTTTGATAATGTTAAGATACACTAGCATTCCATAATGCACCTACATCTATGAATTTGAACTTGTTGTAAATTGTGATATAACACATCAGGTTTGACAACTGTCTTATGTATATAATGATGTAATGCTTCTTGTACATATTTACAAGTATATATATATAACATATCATCATATTATGTTGGAAATAAAGATATTGAATTGAATTGAATTGAATAAAATTACAGCACTTTTCAAAATCATTCCGAAGACCCAAATATCGCTGTGAGGAATTTAGAGGTTTTATTGTACTTAAAAGCCATGTTCAATCAAATACGCATTCAATATATTATTAAAAAGTTAATACATAGAAGTGAAAGTTTAAGTTATAGTAAGAACATATCAAGTAAATTTTAATGATTAAAAAGGGCGGAGCGAGCGAAGAGAAGCCAGTCCTTTTTAATCATTAAACATTTACTTTCTATGTTCTTACTATTACTTATGTTACATAAAAAGCCTATGTACGTCATACATATACATGTAACATATGTTATTGTGTTTTTTCCAGTTCAGTGCCTTTGACGACATTAATCAATCATGTTTGGTATATACGGCTGAATCCCAAAAGAAACGCGCCATTATACTTTACTTTAACAGTTTTTAGTTCTCGCCTTCTAGCGTTCTTCTCATATTCAACCTGAATCATTTTGTCTGGGAACTTGATGTATGGTGTTGTGTGTCGGGTTGACATTTACTATGAAAAAACCAATTTGATTTTAATAGAAAAAAGTTAAAGAAAAGTTAATTAATTTCAACTTACAAACGCATTCATTTGTGTCATATAGTTATATATACTCAGTTTAGAACCAGTCTACGAATTTATGATTAATTTATTATAGATGCATATGAATTGATGTGAATTATTCATTGGATGAATAAAGGTTTGTTTGTTAAATACATAACATTGGATAGTCGCAGCTCAAACTACGACCTAATTAAATTGAAATTCTACACGAGATAAAGCTGCCCGTTTTTACCATGCTGTTATTTATTGGTTTACCTTATGATATGAATATAAAATGTGGCACGACAAACGTTAGACGTCTAAAAAACTGGAGATTCGTTAATATTATTCTGAATTGTGTGTCTACGAATCTATATACATATCCTACTCAAAATTTGTTAAGGGTCAACTGAATTTATGCATGTAGATATTTGGTAATTTAATATGATAGAATGTTGGAGCATGAACACAATACACTGTCAATTGTAAACATATTAGGACTGCTTAAACATTAATAATAATAATAAAGTCTTTATTTTACGAGGAAACTCATTTGACAATTAAATTAAATGGCAATCTTCCATGAGATCCTCAACAATAAACAGTTGAACAAGAACACTAGTACATAAAATGAAAAAAGCATAATGGCAATTTGGCCCATATGACGTCCACAATATCATAATTTTATATATAATTGGGGAATTTCATAAAAGAGTTTCAGTGAAAGGATGTGTGAAACCGATATGTATGGAATCTACATTTGTACAATAAAAGGAAGGTATAAATCAAAAATTGATATAGTCGTTTTGATAAGCCTCGCTATAATGTTTGAGCAGCATGTCTAAGCAGAATATGGCCAACAGTTTTTAAAACAATTCGTGTCTTACACAAGATCAGGCCCCGATCTCACGAAGCATCTCGAGTTGAAATCTCAATTCAAATTGAGATATTGCTCACTTCAGAGTCTGAATTTGATATAAATCTGAAGTTCAAGATCTTGCAATTGTACTGTAATAAACTCAGAATAATGTTTCTGTTTTGTAATGCCAATTTTGAGTCCAGCCTCCTGTGGAAATTAACTTCAGATATGGCAATATTTGATATAAGATTTAGCTCAAATTGAGATGCTTCAGGATTTCGGGGCCATACTGTAACAGAGATACGCTTGTCGCTAATTATAATGAGTCACACGCGGTTGGTTAATCATTGTGATTTAATAACAATGCTGGCTAAACAATCTGACTTTTGAAAAATTAACACCAGACGACAAGAGTACCATAATTATATCAAAAGAAAGACTTAAAGTTGCCATATTGTCGACTTTGTATTTTAAACTTATGTTAGCATGCTAAGTTACTCGTGCGTTACCAAATACATTGCACAGTGCAAAGTGACATACGTTATGTCCAAATTAACCAAATAAACCAAATGCACATAGGGTATTTTAAAACAATGTAAACACAATTCCCAGGAAAAACCAGTGTTAAACACAAGAAATAGATATAGGCTTTCTAATACATCACATTTCTCGAAAATTGAACTGCGTTATCAATTAAAAGTCGGTTAAGTTTAAATAAAAACCTATATATATTTCACGTTGCTTCCTGGTTAATTCCCTAACAAGACATTCTATTCAAGCCTATAGACGCTATTGATTGAAATATGACGGGGGTTTGCTCGACATGTACATGTATTCATTCTTTGGTGTTATGAGTCATAAATAAATTTGGCAACGCACGCTGGGTTTTAAGCTTTAAGTTTGAGTTTTAAGTAATCCTCATCTCTTCTTCTTCCTCTTATTCTTCTTCTCTGTAATTGTCAGACTTTGTATTTTAAACTTCCCTAACAATGACGCGTCTTATGGTATGATCTTTTTGTATACACATGTTTCTATAGGAAAATATTCGGTAACTATTAAAAAAAAAGTAAATTTCTTGGTTATGCATATTGTTGTACTTTAAACTGTGGACTTATCCGATTAGAGGTACATGTATACTAAATAAGCACATTTATTTTTACAGTTGTGATAGATACCCAGCATAAAAGCTTGCCTCCCCTTTTCAGAAGACGAGTCCGTGTTAGGATTACCAAAGTTAAAAATAAACATATAAGACCTCGATCTAATATATCCATTTATATGACACGGCATTGTGGACATCTGCTTTTTTTGTTTACTAATATGTCTTTAGATCATTGTTCCTGAATCTACCCTCAAGTCCAGCCAAGTTTCTTAATCTCTTTCTCTCTTTCTCTACTGATATTCTCCACGCCCCATTCGGACGTCTTGTTTCTCTTTCCACATGGAATTCATTGTGGTGGTAGTATGATTCATTCTGTGTATGTTTCATCTTAGAACTTTGTCATAGTGTCACGATTATAAGTATTTGTGCTGGTATTCAAAATAAGGGTAAACTTAAATATTTCACTTTCCGTCAGAAAGCCTGGGTAGTATTCACAAATGGCCTCCATAGCTCAATGGTTAGCGCGCTTGTCCTCTTATCTGGCGACCCGGGTTCAATCCGGGTGGAGGCACACATACATGTATATGCCTGCCATATTTCAGCTGAAAGCTGACTGGCAAATAAAGGCCTCGCTCGGCATACAGTATATAAGAGGAATTACAAATAATCTTAATTTCAAGTGTTTTACATAGTTTAGAAGCATTGTGTAAAGAGCTACAATAATCACAAAGGAAACATGAATTATTCTTCGTTTCTTGGGAAATATGTGCAGCTCAATTTTTTAACATAAGTCAAAATATTTAAGTTTTCTGGTGTGATGCTTTGTACATACCAGCCCTGAGTACTGTTTTATCAAAGCACTTACGGGAATCTTAAACATACGCTCAAATTTAAAGTCCTTTTACATGTAATGCTTTTAAAACTACACATTTTGTACTGGTATGGTTTCGTATGAAATGCATTACCATACCCAACTTTTGTCTTCATAGACGTCTTATCAAGCCATCCGCAGCGGGGTGCGAGACCAGCTGCCGCATCGATATTTTGATATCAGACTGGTCCATGATTTACATTGAAATACAGAAGGATTAATTTTTGTAACGACCATTCTAAATTTCTGTTTTGATATTTCTATTTATCACCGTTATTACGATAGAGTTCATTTTCTCGCCTTTCCAGTGGTGTATTTTTTTATCAATGTAACACGTGAGGTTCTTACTTCCGCATTCATTGGATTGTATAGATGATATTGAAAACTGTTTTATCGGCGATACGGGTAGATAAGGGAAGAAACTCGTATATATTTCTTGTCTTATCTCCGCGGTAAATTCAGGGTACTGCCCCTTGATGAAAGAAGACTTTAGTTTAACATGTGAATCATTGCTAACATTGCAGATTCATTTTTCACAATTTGTAGTTGTTCAAGATTTATAAATACTTAAGTTTGCGATTTCCGTAAGTACTTTGATATAAAAATAACTGGCGCCAGTGCAGACCTGGAATTTTGATGTTGTAAAATGCGTCTACGCATAAATACGTTTCTTGTAACATGTTCCCCCATTTCATTTTTTCTCCATTTTATTTTTCCCTTGTAACTATTAATAAATATCTGTATAAGGCAGCATTATTTGGTCTGTTCACAAGAACTTGCATTTATAATTTGAATTTTTTTTTATAAATGCAAGTTCCTGTGGTCTGTTTCTACCTGTAGTGAGGATGGATGTGGTGCTGGTCAGGGCAGTAATATCAATTCTGCTCTGAATAATAATAATAATAATAATGACTTTATTTTACGAGGTTAACACATTTGCATATAAACACAATCTTCCATGCGGACCTCAACATATAATACATACATTTAACATGATAGTTGCAAACAGAGTAAACTTAACAAATGAAATGAAAGTAAGCAAACATAACAATTGAATGAAAGTAGATAAAACATATTAACTAAGATGACAAATGAAAAGTTTGTATTAACACGACTTTGCTATTCAAATACTCACTATGATACAATGACATAATATAAACAAGTTAAGAGACAATAACATAATATTTACAATGATTATAGAACATACTTATTTTATTGGTAGTCCCAGTCGGGAAACTTCCATTTTAAATACATTCTTTTGAATTGTTCGAGAGAGCTAGCAGTTCTTATATAAAAATGTATCTTTTCCCAAAGTATTGGTCCAGTGTATCTTAATGACTTTCGAAAGAATTCCTTTTTTGGTTTTGGTTTATGAAGTATTTTTTTACTAGAAGACCTAAGGCCTGATTCTTTAACATATTCAAATTTATTTGAGATACATTCAGGACATTTTGGGTTTTTAATATCTAGAGATTTGTAGATTGTCTGAATACAAATACATGGACCCGCCTCGATAGACAGTCGCTGTGGTAGAGCGTCCGCTTCGAGTGCGAGATGTATCATGTTTAATTCAAAGCCGTGACATAGGAGGCTTACCAAAAGTCATTAAATAGTAATGGTATACTAGTATCTCCATTTCTTGACGCTCAGTCTCAGTCTCAGCATAGTTAGTTCCAGGTAACCGTTGATTCGCCCGATGTTTAGGATAGTGTGACTGGGTAGTATAGTCTCCAAATGACTGAAACTAAACACTGTCGACAATAGGACTAAAAGCAATTATTAAAAAGAATGGTTTTTTCGACGAATTTATCAACAAAACTGGTGTAATCCTATCGTGTAATGGTAGATACGGGACTGATTGGCTGAATGCAATGATAATGTGACTGGGTAATCTTCATGTGACCGATTTACTGAGTAAAAGGGAATTTTAATTCAAACTCATCAAATACAAGTTTCAACGAATGATATAAATAAGGCTAATAATAACCTACCTACCCGAGCAAAAAGTCCCCTATAAAGTGTTGAAAGTCACAATGTATTCAAAATTCATATCAATTAAAATAATAGACATAGTATAAAGTGCATTGGCAAAACAAAAAATATGGACAATCAAATATTCCCCCAAACAATAAAATAAAATATTTTACCTACCTACCTATAAATCAACCTCAATTTGGCCAGGTTCGGGAAGGGGAAACAAACACTATTTCACGTTTGGCCTCACTAGTGAGGAAGTGTTAAATGCGTGGGTCGTATAACGGACGTTAGTATGATTATTCAATGACGTATCATAGTAATATAACATAGAATTGTATTTAAATTTGCATGTTGTATAGACACGAGAGGTGATCAATGTTTCTATAACTTTTCACCTCATCACCACTGTCCAGGTAATGCGACATTATTTTGTGTTTCGAGGTATATTATATCTAGTGTTCGGTGCTGGATTAAATACAGTTGGAAATAAGGAGGATTGGTCATCTCAAAAGTTTGTAATTTGCATAATTATCTAGTAAAGCTCACTTATAACGAACTCGGGTATAACGAATGTCTGCTATACCGATTTCTGCTTACAGCGAATGTCTGCTTATAACGAAGTCGGTCAATTTCAGTCCCCGGTTAAATGCTTCATAACGACCTTCATATCGTTATATCGATAGAGCGAATAACTATAATAACTTACTAAAAAGCTAGATTCCCTGGAATTTGGATAGTTATTTTATAAGTTTTACTTTTATAGTATTTAAATATATTCTATGTTCTGCCATAACTGTACATGTAGGTCCATTTCTTGTTTACATACCTGGAGTGGTATTCAATATTGATCTTACTTGACTTAATGATAAGGACAACCAATCAGATCACACCATATTAAACTCTTGGTCAGTAACAGACGATATGATTGGCTATCCTTATGCTCCAATTAATTAAGATTGATATTGAATATCACTCTGGGTATTCATAGGCAAAGTGTCATCCAGCGGATTATTGGCATTCAATTACATTCAACCAATAGACAAGTCAAATAGTTTTCTGCGGGCAGATGCTTTAGTTGTATTTTCTAGGATGTGTTTTTTGCAGTTTGGATGCTGATCGAATTTATTCCGGTGTATGTTTAAATACATCTGTCCAAATAATTCCAATACATGACTTGTAATAACAATAAATTCCGATTAATCTAACATAACCAACAATACTATGTAAAAGTAATTTTGAACTTTATCACAACAAATGTCATGATGAGATATAAATCGTATTCAGTTTAAACAAACATATATCCCCCAATTATTTGGTTTTGTTATGTGCCGAGCGAATGAACAACAAATAATTTGAAAAAACATTTATCATGTATCAATATACCATGCTTCTGTTAATCTAGCAATGTGGGATGTACTCCATTGCTCACTGTATTTATCATTGACCGAGACACTTTGCTTATGCAACTGCAGACACCTGCCGCTTAAATACATGGTCTCAATTGCCTAGCGCTCACAGTGAAATTTCGGACAGTTCTGATTTCTTCGGTAAATAAACTATTGCAATACGACAAAGACCGATGTTATCCGCATGGAATAATGGAATTAGTCTGGTTCACGACATTCTAACAAAATGCTTCTTTTTGGATTTTTTTTGAAATCGTAAACTATCGAGAACAGGTCACGTGCCCCTCCATAGACTTTTTACTTTGAGCATACCAATAGACCTCAATCCCGCAGGTAATCACTGTATGGTACTTTGCTTCGTCCCACTAACATGTGTCTATATAGATCTATAGTGTCATAGGGGCTATCATGTTTACATACAAGGGTGTTCATATTTTGCTCATCTGCCAGGTTTTTGTGAATGACAGGTTTTTATTGTTCATTCATCCCATATACTGCCGGTGGACACTTTGCATATTTATGGGTGATCTTACCTATTTATGAGGTTTTTATGACAATTGTAATTATTGAAACTAAGAGGCACGCTAAAAAATCTCTGATAACGCCAGGATTTCGAAGATGAATTCTTCGAAGGAGGGGTGTATAGGATTAAGGGGAGAAATCAGTGTAGTCGTCCGACCCGCTCAGTCGGTAGACTATTCGACTGGGCTGTACATTTTCTCACCCTGTTACATTATTATACATTGCTCATATTAATTAGCAATGTGCTGTAACTTTAGTATAAAACATAACAGCTACCGTGGTCCAGTGATAAGTACGCTTAATTTTTAACCAGGCAATCCAGGTTCGATTTTCCAGTTGCGACAGACCATACCCTTCCATGAAAATTTGACAGTAATGTCGTTTTTCCTCCGTATTTGAAGTCGTGGAAGGGTAACTTAATACTGGTTAAGATACAGACCAGGAAAGGTAGTAAGGTGAATATGTCATCGTATGTACAGGGGCGGATCCAGGATTTAGTGTTAGGTGGGGGGGGGCGTGAAATGAAAAATGACCCAGGGCCCCTGGTGGGTGCAGGGCAAAGTCCTGCTAGGGGGTCAAGGGGGGCGAATTTTTAACAGGCAATTCACGATACCAAGGGAACGTGACAATTTGATCAAATACAAATTAATGGAAATGTAAAAAGAGAATAAAATGACATTTTACCGTCTTCCCACAGCTTTAGGATAAAAGCTTGTCTATGTCTTCTGCATTTTCGCTCGTTCGTTTTGGAGCTGGCGCATCCATCTTTGTAGTCATAAAATGCAGCGAAAAGAGAATCAATGTGCAAAAAGAGCGATGCATCAGAATCGCAAAGTTCGACCTGAATAACGGGGCGGCAGAGAGTCTATCGAAATGTCTGTGGTTAGTGGAAAATATTAATTGCGCGCTGTGCGCGCAGAAAGCAGAACAAAAATGACTTTAAAATATGTGATTTAGTGTGATACAACAAATGAATCGACTTTACTTTGGCGATTTTAAGGGGGGGGCGTACGCCGGGTCCGCCCCCCTGGATTTGCCTATGACTGGAAAAGGCGTAGAAATCAGGAAATAAAACACATTTCCATGTTATATATAGCTTATTACTGATAAGGGAAGTAACTTATGTTATGCATATCGTTATTTTATAACCCGAAACTCACATTCAATATTACATCCGGGTTTTGCTGTGAATATCCCCTTGATTAAAAGATATCATTTGATCACACGACTAATAGTCACACCTTGCAATCACAACCGGAAGGCAAGTTGATATGTTATAATCAAAATACGATATAAATAACATTAGTCTGGTTCCCGTCTCCAATCTTACATTACATTACTGCGAAGATTGTAAAAATCGGGAACCAAACTATAAATAACATTGGCAATCACCAACTTGATACATAGTGAGGTATCCCATTGTTTCATTATTCTAACATATAACGAATATAGAACGTAGCCCACACGTTTATATCTAAAGGGCTAATTCCCAAGTTTTGCATTTCATTATAAATATTTTGTCCTTAGAAATGGTGGTGGATTTGATTTCCAACTCCAAAAACCATCAAAAATTGCAATTATCGAAATTAACTATTCAATCAAAAGTCATCAATAATCAGTATTCATTTTCAACCGATGGTCCGAACTACATTCATGCAGAACATATTTTTCTTGTTTGTGCCTTTCATCCTTTTTCTGTTGAGTTCTGCTTTCCCAGGCCGATCCAATCCAATCACCAACTGATATTCACGCCTTTAAGTTGAAATACCACCACCGACCTATTTACACCGATATCAAGATATTATTTACCACACATATAGTCAGCTCTACTCGGTAAATCAAATTGGTAGAAGGAATTTTATTTTTGGCGGACCATGAAGAAGATGTTAGACAAACGCATAAAAGTTGTTAGATGTTCATGTTGATTCGTCATCATTGTGGTCTGGTTCTCGATAGCCTAGGTAAAGAGTGTCCGCTTCGAGTGTTAGAGATCCCGAGTTCGATCCCAGTCTGCGACTTACTTATACCAAAACGTTCAATTATGTACTGGTATATACGTGTATCTCCTAATGATTGCTTGGCACTAAGCATAGTTAGATACAGGTTAGTTTCTGGCTCGCCCGGGGTCAGGATGGTGTGCAATACTGTTGACCCTTGAGGCTCAAAACAATAAAAAAAAACAGATGACCGGTCCCCTAATACATTGGTTTGGTCGTTTATTTACACATAAATGTATTTGGTGGCTTTATTGTATTTTTTCAGACGGTTTGGTCTCACCAAACTTGCCCGACTCCTGTGTTTCTGAACTCTATTGTAACTTTATGAATATGTTCTTACAATTTCAGGTTGTTACGCCAATTAAACATTTTTACCATTACATCGAGGGATAAATCATATTGAAGGATAAATCATAACCACGAGATGGCTACGTGTTTAGTAGAACCACCAGGTACTCGGTCTGAACATGCCGAGGACGATACTACAAACAACACACAACTAGAGGACGATGACCATAAATGTGGACTGCAAGCTAACATTGTTCATAATAACGATGAATGTGAAGTACCAACTAACAATGTTGGTAATAAGGTTGCATGTGAAATGCCTCGTAATATTGTTGACACTAAAGAAAATTCTACTGAAGAAAAAGCAGTCACAATTTATAATCGGTCGGAAGGTGAAACTAGTGGTGGCCGAAATGAAGCTGAAATTCGTGCAGATATTCGATCAAAATTGGAGACTCTGAAAGAAAGAATTGACAACATGACAGAGATACCTAACATTCTTTGGGATGTACCTCTGAAATGTCTACAACAGAGTACAATGCAGTACCTGTCCTATCACCTTGACCCGGAATCTGACATAATGACAGACAATGATTGTTTAAAAGATTACCGCGGTCTAGCTGAATTAATAGGTTTAGAAAATGTGTTTATCAAATTTATATCTCACGCGAACTATCACATGTTTAAGACTTCTGAAGTGCTCAGCAAGTGGTTGACATCAACAGAGCCACCAACACCGACACTCGGTAATCTACAAAAGTTTCTGAAAGAAATGGAGAGAGACGATGTACTGGAAGACATGTCAGTTAAAATGGGTAGGTGCATTGTTTATTTTGGTCCGGAAATATTCACCTGATGCCCGTTCCATATACATATCTTAGCTAAGATTGGACTCCTTACATGATAGAGAACGTACTAAGTGATCATATACATTTTTGTAAAGTCAAGATACATGTAGTTATTAATGATAATTCCAGGCCCTGATCTCCTGAAGCATCTCAACATGAGAAAAATCTCAGCTTAAATATTGTCACATGTCCTTGAGTGAATTGCCATGTAAGACTGAACTCAAAATTGGTATCACAAAACAGAAACATTATTTTGAGTTTATTACAGTAACATGTTCAGAGCTCCAACTTCAGATTTGTCTGTAACTTGGACTCTAATTTGAGCCAAATCTCAATTTGAGAAGAGATTTCTACTTGAGATGCATCGGGAGATCGAGGCCTGATCATATAACTCTACTCAAATGTATTAGCTGCCTTTGTTTGCTCAAAATAGCATACGAAAAAGTCCCATCTTTTCTTCGATATGTATATGAAACGGACCATTGACCTTTATGCATAAATGTAAAAATATCAAGTTCTTTCACAGAATTCATTAATATCCGTGTTCATTATCGTGCGTTATTGGTCCTTCAGATTTGTGTAGTGCTTATTTGGCTTTCTATTTATACATGCATACGCCGACTGTTGCTAATATGCAAATTAATTTAAAGGGCTTATCGCGCATGATTTACACAGTGACATAGGTAGTAGGTCTATGTATTAACATGTGATGGTTGTAACAGATTCGACTTTTTACTGTATCCAAAAGCATATTGAGTGTGCCTTTCAATACTTGCAAATCGACCATTAAATTGGCCAATGAAAGATTTTCAGTTTGGTTGTTATTTCAACAATGGGGCGTGACTCTTTCTGTTCAGTCGAAAAGTCACTTTATGATTTCCAAAATATTATCTCTTTCCAAGCCTTATTCATTAATATTGATAACAAACATATGTTATAACTAATACAATTGCACAAAATATTTTGGATTCTGACTTCAGGAATGTTGTAACGAATTCAATATGTTAATAACATTTGCATAATTTGTTATATTCTATTTCAGCTAAAGATGCAGTAAAGTGGAAAATGACTGAATACGAAGGTATGTTATGAAAACTCTTTTGATATGG
Source organism: Spisula solida (assembly GCA_947247005.1). Classification (NCBI taxonomy): domain Eukaryota; kingdom Metazoa; phylum Mollusca; class Bivalvia; order Venerida; family Mactridae; genus Spisula; species Spisula solida. The sequence goes on from OX365947.1 coordinate 7,524,167, forward strand.
CCTTACACTAGTACTGTGTCCATAATAAACTATAAGTTCATGGCTTCATCGGCTTTTAATTAGGAGACACATAGTAATTTTATATAATATATAATAGTCTCCAGGAAAACGTGCTATTTTGACATCATGTAATTAGTATATGTAACAAGGTTTTGATAAAGCTCTAAATTAAGAAAGAATACATATTTATTGATTCTATTTTAAGTAATTTACCCATAAAGTACTATATCATAGCTTTAAATTTCCCATGAATTATGTCAAAATCACATACTTCGTTGCTATGGTGACCAATTTCGGAAAAGTACTCCGATTGAGAAAAACGTGAAGTTAGTTATTTAAAACAGTAGTAACCTTTATCTGTGTGCAAACAATTTCGATTTTGATATATATTTTAGAAATTAAAACATAAATCTAAAACGTGATACTATTTTGAACAGCTTTTTTTCAAGAATTGATCAAATGGTGTAAATTATGAAATACTTGTTACTATTACGTCGGATAGCGTTTGAATGACGTTTGTGACGTCACACAAAAATTCTCCAAACAGCGACACTAGAAAAAAAGCTGTTACTTCCTTAAAACTGAAGATATTAACAAAATTTCCTTTGCATTTTCCTTTATTTACATTATTCTTTAAAACTGTCGAACATTTTAAAACCAATATTTTTTCCACAGGCTCAATATATTTTCCTATTCTAAGTCAAATCTATCCGAAGTTGTTATACAGTTGTTATCCGACCTCGTCAGACAAGGCAATAAGTTGACGATCACATTTTCCACACTGCAGTGTTCGAGCACATTAAATTGAACTTTAACAATGTGAATCGTACTGTTTAGAGTCCTAGTTTGGACAGTTGATACTTTTATCAGTTTTTGTTTTATAAATCGATCAATGGTGGATATATGGTAACATTATGTATAATTTCAGCAAGCACCGAAAACCCCAGAAAAGAACGGGAAGACACGTCCTGGCAACTGACTCGTCATGATGGTGAGTAATAGTATTACAGTTATTAATGTAATGTTTTACCGTGTGACGGTCCTTTATGCATTAACAATGTATGTTTCTGATTTCCGGACCCATCATTAAAAATGATTAAAATGAAGTCGGCAGGGAAGGCAGCACTCAACTTAAACAGCCGATCACGGAAAACATATAAACGTCACATACCACAATTACATTAAAACAAAGAGGCACATACAGAGCCGTAAAAAATGTACCTACAAATGCTCTCTTTTAAGTGTATCCTTCTTCGTGTCTCTTCTTGACAAAACATATTTTCACAAAGTGATACATATTGTTGTACTTCTTCCTGATTAGGATTGGAATCTCAATCTATCTACCCACCTATCTACCTCACAAACAATGCATTATTAATGTAATTGTTATCCTAAAATGTCGAATTTCCAAGATCAAACTTCAACTTGCAAAATCGTGTATAACTCTGCTTATAATCGCCTTGTTCTTTGTTTTGTCTCTGACTGTAGTGAGCTATCGTCCATTAATGCGATCCTTAAGCTAATTTGGCTTTATAAACTAACCTTCGCACAATGCTTGCGATGATGATTTACTTCGTGTCGTAACCATGGTAATCGAAGTGTCCCCGTGTTTTAGTGGTTGCTGGTAAAAAGACATTCTACACATGTTGCCTGCTGTACTCGGACGAAGATGACGGAATGGCACAGATGCTTATTAAGCTGTTTAAGTCCGTGTACCCAGAAATCTCGTTTTTCGTTCCACAATTTGATCTGAAAGCTGGAAACTTTGTAACGAAGGCGACGGTAGATGTGATAGATGAAAGGTAAAACATTATACAAATACATTATATACACATTTCCGCTACATTTGTAGAAGTTGCTGGTGCCTTGTTGATAACTTCCTACTGGTTAGGATACAATCTTGTTACGTGAATCGGTCGTCTTATAAATTAGTTTGATTTTGCCTGGCATAGTTTTGCCAAAAATGCTTCAGTCTATCTCAGTTCGAATGTCAGCCACAATGTTTAAATGTTCATGAACTATCAGTGAGAACGGCGTTAAGTTTAACCGGAAATGACCAATTAGATATCAGATATTATGTATTCAACCATGATAAACATTACAAACAGCAAACTTGAATAATACAATGTATTCTCTGCAGAATCTACTTTTTTGTATGTAGAATACAATACGGAATTACCACTGTGCATTCCTTGTGGTCCGCTTTCACTGAGATACACGGACTCACCACTGTGCATTCCTTGTGGTCCGCTTTCACTGAGATAATGAGGGCAAGGACTTATTAGTCTTTTTCGTTCCAGACTCACCTAGTTCATGCTAATCAACATTTATATCAGGTCCTTTATAACATGCGTCAAAATTAATATCAATGATATGAAATGCATTGTACTAGTATTTAAACCAACCATTTAAAAAGCCGACCAATACCAACCCTAACATATCCAGTATGGTTCTCCATCAGCATTATAAGGGAAAACCACTAACATTATATGAAGGCTGTTTTAACAACTTCCATTTTTGGTTCAGACACAATATTTGTGTTTTATTGTTTTACAGATGTGGAGGCCGAGTTATCTTCATCATATCCGAGTATTTCTTTGCTTCATCTCTGAATAAGTTTGCTGTGGAATATTGCAGGAACATGGACTTAGGTAAGGCTTGTAGTTTTACATGCCACATATATCGCCTCTTTTATAATCTATGGTACCTATACACTGAGAAGATTATCTGGCCAATCGGTTTGTCGTTTCATTGAGACGATTTGCTGACGAATATGTGTGTCGTTTCATTGAGACGATTTGCTGACAAATATGTGTGTCGTTTCATTGAGCCGATTTGCTGACAAATATGTGTGTCGTTTCATTGTTCTTCAAAACTACGTATGGTAGAGACATGAGCAGCACAAATAACAATATTTTTGTATTTTCCATTCTTAGTATTAAAATGACGGCTGAATGAATGATATTGCACATGCATTGCTATATTTCCTCTATACACTGGTTCATCGTTTTTTCGTCTTCATTAACTTCATTAACTTAAAGAAATAATATCTGATATGTTAGAACATTCCCTCAGTGTATATACGTACTGTAGATGCATGTACAACACGAAGCTTTGTTTTACATCGTAAAATGGTCAGACGGTAGAAGGGGAACTCTACCAACTGAACAAATCTGTGACCACCTATGTGTTCACTAACAGTTATTTACCTGAGCGTATAATATCGCCTGGAATACCACGTGCCTAGAAATAAAGGGACAGTTATATCAGGTGTCGCGTCTCTGGTATTACGCTGTTAGTGGTGGACCCATGGCATAAACTATACCTATTGGTGCGTTTGTCATACATACTTATTTGACACACACGTAATAGAAGATTGAATGAAACCGTCGGACACATTATTACACAGAGTAATGAATTAAACAGGTCAGCCATGGTAAACAAGTCCTGAATAAATTCCAAACACCTAATAAAAGAGCGAAACTTATTAATTTCAACTACCGGTATATGATCAGCTAGCTTGTTATAATAAAATACAGTTTACTTATACATGTTCACACATTAAATACATTTAAACATTTTGTATCTTACAGAAAATCAACAGGGCCACTTGATACCTTTCTATCTCACAAACAAAACAGAACATGTTCCACGTCTGCTACGAGGATTGATTGGTATTCGTTGGTTCCGGAAAGATCTGAGAGCCCGACATCTTCTTCTGCTGGTTGACTCACTTCTAGGCGGACAAGTGTCTGAAGATATGATAGAATCTATTAAGGAAAACATGGAACAGTTGACTGAAAGGTTCTCCGATATTTATTTAGCGGACCCAAAGTACGACGATGATATTGAAGAACCTGGGGAACCAGTACCTACTTACGACCCGGAACCAGAAGTTGAAAATAGCGATGATCCGTCATCAAGATTATTCGAACCAGTTGAAAACGAATGTCTTATATCGCAGTCATTATCGAGTTTAGAAGCGATTGGTGTACGTATTAAGAAGTCTAGAGCTCGGAGAGTACGTCACTACATACGCAAGAAGATTTTAAACAAGGTATTTGGCAGTAATCGTGATGTGATAAGAAGTCCTCCTGTGCCAATGGAAAGTTCCAGAAATAAAATAGTGATGAGAGACCACTAGTCAATGGTGTAACTGTGCTTCCGAAGATGAACGTTTCATAGCTCGACTCGAAGAAAAAAAGTCAAGCTATTGTCGTGACGAGATCGTGTGCGTCTGCGTCTGCGTTGGTTAAGTTTATTTTCAGAGTCATTTTCTCAAAGCCTAGCAAAGGTATCCAATTGAAACCCTACATAGTTATTCACCGTCACTAAGGGAGTTCATACATACAAGGCTGGTAACCCTGTGACCTATAGTTATGAGTTATCTGCATAGTTATGAGTTATCTGGCCTTATTATTCTTAGAATTTTGACTCACAGATGAGCCAGGTTACTATCAAGTACGAGAACGTCGAGCGTCCAGCACTCGTATGCGGTGTTCTTGTTATTCTTGGAACTGGTCAGTCGCTTGTGATCGATGCTATGTGTGTTTGTTTCATGCTACATGTGTAATGCTCACGTGTTTGGCAATTTGTCTGTGATATATTTGTGTACCACAGCAGCTATACCAGTAGTGGCTAATTTATTATATTTTATTTGAAATGCCAGAAATGTTTGAGTCTGTTCGTCGACTTCGATAGAAAAACTTCATGAACATTTAAACATTGTGGGTGACATTCGAACTGAGATAGACGGAAGCATTTTTGGCCAAAACTATCTATGTCAGGCAACATCAAAAAACGAATGGACAAAATGCATTAAAGAAATGATTCCAGCTGAAATTGTGCTTGTCTGAATCTTTATAGTCAGTCAGGTTTCGGAAAGTAGGTGATCGATAAGTGAATAAATTCGTTTTCGTATAGACAAAATTAATGGCAGTCATGTTAATTACTAAATTTGTGGCGACTATATCTCATTATATCAAAAGTGTCAAGCAACATCTGACTTACAAACATTAATTGTGAGTACAAGGATGTATAGAGCAACCATTTATTGTGTGATAGGGGAAGCAACTGTACTCGTCTTGTCAAACAATTTCCCAAATAAACTGTTTTACGCGAGCTATAGTACAGAATGAGAAGTTTGACGGTGAAGTCATTTTACAATATACATGTAATGCCGATTAATGTAGGACATGTATTTGAATGTATGGGTTGAACAATATAATATAGGGCAAGGATACTATTAATTTTGCTGATTATTTGCGCTTGAAGTGATCCGAACTTTCGATTTGTTTATCATATTGTACGTACATGCTTGAAATTCTAAATAAAATGTACACACCTTGTACACGTAAAATGCTTGTTTGTTTGATATATGCGGGTGTTTGTGATTAACAAGGGTCATATAATTAAATAGACATAATAATAATATAATAATAATAATAATAACGTTATTTTCCGATGATATACCCATTAAGTCTAGGGCTTATCTCCCTTGGGGTCATCTAACAAAACAAGCATAAATATATACAAACATTCAAAAGCATCAATAAATTGGCAGACAATACAAAACAAAATGAGGAAACTACTCATCGCAATCCGACATACATCTACTGCAGAAAATGTAAACTGCACATCGCAATCCGAGATACATCTACTGCAGAAAATGTAAACTGCACATCGCAATCCGACATACATCTACTGCAGAAAATGAAAACTGCACATCGCAATCCGACATACATCTACTGCAGAAAATGTAAACTGCACATCGCAATCCGACATACATCTACTGCAGAAAATGTAAACTGCACATCGCAATCCGACATACATCTACTGCAGAAAATGTAAACTGCACATCGCAATCCGACATACATCTACTGCAGAAAATGTAAACTGCACAATGCAATCCGACATACATCTACTGCAGAAAATGTAAACTGCACATCGCAATCCGACATACATCTACTGCAGAAAAAGTAAACTGCACATCGCAATCCGACATACATCTACTGCATTATTATCTTCTGCACAACCCGAATTCTAAATCTAAGATGCACCAAATATGCACTACGAACTGACGTATCTACTGCACTACATTCTAAATACACGTCACATCCCCAACTCACATGACTATACAGTGTATGTAAAAAGTATAAGTAGAAGGCAGTAACTGTCAGGTTACAGGTACTGTGTATCATGTTGATTGATCATAGAATGCATCTGGTAGAGGCTAAACTCTCAATGACAAATACTGTTACTATAAGTGAACACCAAAATGTCCAAACCTTCCCCTCCCCCGCACATATACCGAACAAAAAGATAATTACAAATAGGACATGGAAGACAGCTACATGTAGTAGCAAAAACACGAAATACACAAGACAAGCCCCACAGACTACAAGTTCAAGTCACAAAAACAATCATAAAACCAACATAAAACTAAAACAGTTATAAACCAACGGCAGCCTGTGGACTCAGTCAGACTAACATCACCGGAGAAATAGTCAGCAGATAAAAAAGAATCACAGGGATGACCACACATCACAAGAAGAAACCCCTAATCTGCACCCAACATCACACAGCATACCCAACATAACACATGAATATGCAAGGACAATAAGACCTGTATTATATGAAAGAGAGACGATTCGACAATACGAGGGATGACAAAGTGGATTATGAATAATTGTACAAGCATCATTTTGCATGTACTGTGGTATAACAATATTGCAAAATCATTTAATTTCAATGAGTCAACATTTGGTGTTTTGGTGAAAAAGACACATTTTATTTGGACGTAATTTCAGGAAGAAATGGCATAGTCAAAATTCACAGAAATCATTTAAACATCAAGATGTAATAATTGTTTTATTGCATCTTGATTTATGCAAGTAAACTTCCCCAAACCTAGTGTTATACTTGACTGAACTTGAAAACAAGCATTGCAGCCGCTGTACACTTGACATATTCATGGTATAAATATTCGTCGGGCAGGCCTATTTGATTTTCTGGTAGAGGTAATCCATGGAACTAAATCCCCCACGATAATTATAGGTTATATAATAGTTGATACATTTACAGTGGTGAGCGGTAAGAAGACCATGTACACAGCTGGTTTGGTGTATGCGGATGAGGACGAATTGAGTGCTCAATTGATTATAAAGTTGTACAAGAAAGCCTACAAAGATGCTCTTTTCTTTATCCCAAATTTCGACCTGAAGACCGGGAAGTATGTGCTGGACACAACGGCTAAAGTGATCAGTGAAAGGTAAAACACTAATCATTTTAATGTTGTATACTGCAGTATAGTACAGAGAATTTAACACGACTCTCGAACTTCTATTTGTATAATTAAACAGCTGATATATTGTCTATATTTATAATCCCGATTGTATGTTTAATAAGTGGGGACTATCACAAAGACGCTCGATGTGTAATACCAACACAAATCTAAAGGACCGATATTGCACAATTTGCTCGCGGAAATTTATGTATTCAACGCAAGAACCTTGTAATATATTCATGCATTAGGGTCAGGATCATGTCAAATTCTCTGCGCTATATAAGTGGATAAAATGTCCGCGTGTCCAAATATTAACGAATTTGAATTTCTGACATTCGGCATGTGGAAATATTAGCGAAATTTTATTTTTTATTTAGTTAGGCCAATTTTTGCGGGAGATAAAATGTTAAGGAATTTTGTAGATTCTCGAAATTCCAAAATATTTCCGAAAGCGTCTCTGTCGTATTTGTTGGGTGATGCAGGTGGGGATTGTCAGATCGAGTAGTTCTTCGTTGGATATTCTGTTTGGCCAATCCTGAGATTGGGGCAGACATATTTTCTAATAACTAGCCGTCAGCTCACCAACATAATTATCAGGTCTGGTCGGTATTCAAACATTCAATCGCCCCATCCGAATAATCTTCCTCTAATCTTATAGCTATGGGTCAGAGTCGTAATTATTTTGATTTCATTTCCAAATGTTTCATCATAATTTTACGTCATTATTATAGCTGTCAGCAAATCCCTGCATTCTGATTGGCTAAGACGTGGCGTTTACAAATCAGTGAACCTCCGTTTTCACTAATCGGGACCCTCGGACATTACTGACGTAAACGTTCTAGACGAATGTGTGCGGAATAAGTCAAACTGCAAAGGCCCATCACAACTGTACAAGCTCTTATAGCTTAATTTTGATATAGAATATTACCTACATGTATGTTCATCCCCTGATTTTGTGTTTACGTATGGAACAAAGCATATAAACACATTTTGCTTAGCTTCGGTTCATATAATGCCATAGGGCCCGCAGTGATGTGAACTATTTCTTAAATAATTGTAACCTTCTAATCACTCGTGATTTACACATAACTGTATCAATGTTTCAGATGTGACCATAAAGTAGTGTTTCTGCTCTCTGAGTATTTCTACGCTTCAGAAATATGTCAGTTTGCTGTCAGTTATGCGGCCGCACATGGTAAGATATATCACAGGAACTTGCATTTATAATTTGAAAAAAAATGAAAAAAAAATTGATTTTTTTTCACTAGGCCTACTGTTCTATTTAAATATATATTAGTAGTAAAGTAGGCCTAGTGAAAAAATGTTTTCTGTGCTCAGCTGTTTCCGTTGAGTGCCGCCTTCCCTGTCAGAGTTTTTACTTTCTTTTGTATACTTTTGAACGCCTCTTCACATTGTTATTGGCAGGGTACGCGTCGGTTATTGATAAGACTAAAAGACCGTGCAAAACTATAAACATTTACCCTGATTTTATTCCATAGGGAATTGTTTATAAGAACCACTCTTATATTTCACTCTTCATTTATTAACGTTTCGGCCTGAGCCTTTCTCAAATTAACAATTTATTTTGAGAAAGGCTCAGGCCGAATCGTTAATAAATGAAGAGTAAAATATAACAGTGGTTCTTATAAACATTTAATGAGAGAACTTACAATTATACTTGGTTAAAATGTTAATACAACTAAAAGAGGTAGAAAATCGACTGTCGGGTATTGTTAATACAACTAAAAGAGGTAGAAAATCGACTGTCGGGTATTACTAATATATCTAGGCCACTAAATATCCCCTTATTGATAGACGCCCTACCAAATTTCTCCCCTGGACGTGAAAGGACAAGTTAGTGATAGTTATTAAAATGAATAAATTTGTTTGCGTGGATATTGAAGCTATTAATTGATACCTATACAAACACATTTAAATTCTCATTGATCCCACCATAAATGACATTTTTTGGATGGATAATGTTCGTAATTAAAATAAAAAATGTTTCCGTATTAATAATTTAATGGCTGATCCCTTTTTGCGTAGACTAGCTGAGGTGTCTATTTTTTTCTACTACTGAACTGATAGCTAATTTTATCGATAGTTGTATTCGTTTACCAATGATGCTGATGTTTTCGCATGAAAACAATCATATAGAGTTTCATATAAATTTTCTTATTTATCAATTATAGATAATGAAAAGAAAAGAAATTGCTGAAATTTATACATTAATTTGATAAAAAAAATGTTGAGTCGCCGGAATTAGTCTATTCATAAATTCTGTACTATAAATAGACTTGTTTAAAACGCGGTCAAACTACCGAATCTGCGGTCACAGAATGGGTAGTCTGGATTACCTCCCCTATCACTACTAAACAAATATAGAACGACAGGGAACCAGACTACAGAATGGGTTGGCCCGGGTACTTGCTTCCGAAAGTTTAACGGTAACATATCAGTATTTTAGCAATTATTGTGATATTGTGCTGTTTATTGTGATTATATAACTAGTTTTCATATATTATGAACAATATCTTGATGATTTTAAAGTTGCTTGATTTGGCCGCACGTGTCCGCAGTTTGGCCGCGTTTTAAACATGACGGCGGAAGTAGATATAGCATTGTTTTGATAAAACTTTACTTATCAAAAATAGCCGCGAATATAACTGATTACAAGACGCGAGTACTTGTTGAACAAGGAAAATCTTCTTTAATACTCATAACGAACGTAGATATGAAATTTCATCAACATCCGATACAGACCTTGAAGTAAGTCACTGTCGTACTCGTACCGATTCGACCCAAAATGTTAAAAAATGTAAACAACTTTTGAACAATGTTATGCATCTATTGTGCATTGCTATTTCGTTTTGCACGCCAATTGTTTACATCAGTACAAGGCATCGTGTGCTACACTGTGACTGTACGAATTTAACACTATTGAAAACTGTTAAATAAATGATAAAATCTGAAATCTTATAAAAGTTCAGTAACCAAAATGAATAAATATCACAGACTTATGACATTAGATTGATTCAGTCGAGCTGGACAGTCTTGGATGAGCATCGTTAATCATATGCTCGTGAAATCCTTTTTAACAGTATGTTGTCGATTATCTTCCTTATCTGCTAGACAGATAAGCTGTCTGCAAGTGGCTGCTTAAAATTCTGACGGTCCAGCCACTACAGACAGACACTAACTAGACCAAAACACGGTCGGAGATTGCGCACGTTTTTTTAGCGCACTTTCAGCTCTTAAAAAATATATGAAAACGTCAAACCACTATGAAATATATAGCATGTATACGAAGAATGAACCTTAATCTCGCGATAGACACCGATAACATTTTAAAAAATGCACAGCAAAATGTCCATCCGACAACTGGAACACGACTATATCGCAATTTTGACCTCAAGTTCAGCCATCGTTCTGGTTGTTATTGTTTGCGTCAAACGTCATTCGCTTATCGACCAATCAGAATACTCAGAAATTGGCGCGCTCGATTTCTAACAAACGGACACGTTAAAAAAAGTAATCGAGTCGAACCTTTAAATGAGCTCGATTAAAGCTAAAACACAGAAAATTAACGAACATTTGTAGTGAAATTAAGATGATTTTGTTAGAAAACGACAAACAAACAAAAAACACCACGAGTGATCGCTTTTTAGGCTCGTTTTAACGATTCGAATAATGTTCCGGTCGAATCCGGTCAGTACGGATAACGGTCTTTAAACTTGCACTGTTTACATGAGATTTACGGACACGGTGCGCGCTGGTTTATTTATTGTTTTTCTGATTATCACGGCCAATTTTACCAGGTATTCAACGGGTTTCGTGTTCTTTTATTGTATTTAACACGTACAGAGCCGAAAAATGACAGAAGTTGGCTTAAAATGCTAATTTCATGAAAATTTAAAATGCACCGGATTTTGGGCACTTATGGTTTCGACGCTTATACGGGCATCCCTGTATAGATTGCGTCGAAATGGTTTGACTACCTTATCTGCATGATGGAGGGCCAATTTTTTTCTTTCCCACATGATTGACAGTCATGCCAATTATTATTTTCCTTATGCGTCTGACAGTCGTCCCGATTACTTTGGTTATCCGAACGACAGTCATACCAATTATTTTCCTTATGCGCATGATGGTCATACCAATTATTTTCATTATCCGCCGCACGACAGTCGTATCAATTATTTTCCTTATGCGCAAGATGGTCATGCCAATTATTTTCATTATCCGCCGCACGACAGTCGTATCAATTATTTTCCTTATGCGCACGATGGTCGTGCCAATTATTTTCATTATCCGCCGCACGACAGTCGTATCAATTATTTTCCTTATGCGCATGATGGTCATGCCAATTATTTTCCTGATGCGCAAGACAGTTGTGCCAATAATTGAATTGTTTTCCCTATCCGCACGACTGTCTCGTAAATCATTTTCCTTATTTGCACGATGATTATACTGATTAATTTTCTTATCCGCACGTCGGTTGTGCCGATTATTTTCCTTATCCGCACGACAGTTCAGCAAATAATTTTCCTTATCCACACGACGGTCAAAATGTTGTCAGTCCGAATGAATATTTGTTAGTATGAATGAATATTTGTCAGTTCGAAAAAAATATTAAAATGAAAACAGACCTTTGTACCTTTTAAAATTTTTAATTGCTTTATTGAGAGCTAAATAATTTAGAAATGCATGTTTAGCTTTTAACATATTTAATAAGTGATTGCCAAAGGACCTAATTTGTTGTTTACCTTTTTACAATAACCTGAATGAGCATAGCTATAAATTTAACCTCTGTAGAGCTGAAATACCTCAAAATGACAGCCAATATTTTCAGCTCCCAGAGACTGAGAGTGAAGTAGAAAAACCCTAGGTACAATGTAACTGCACCGTCATCGAATCCCAAGTCCGCATTTAAAATGCAGGAGGGCCTAATTGTGTATTTTTTATGCTCCCTGAAGGGTGAGCATATAGTCGCCGCTTTGTCCGCCCGTCTGTCCATCCGTCACACTTTTGTCCGGGCCATAACTTGAAGAGTATTAGAGATATCAATTTGAAACTTCTTAGGTGAATAGACCTCATTGAGGGGAAGTGCAGTGCACAAGAACCATAACTCTTGATTGCATATGTTTTTAGACTTTAGTTATTCCCCCTTGTAATTTTTCATACTTCATTCTTGTCCGGGCCATAACTTAAACAGTATTAGAGATATCAATTTGAAACTTTATCGGTGACTAGACCTCATTGAGGGGAAGTGCAGTGCACAAGAACCATAACTCTTGATTGCACATTTTTTGAGTTACTCCCCTTTCTATTTTTTTTTTCATACTTCATTCTTGTCCGGGCCATAACTTATACAGTATTAAAGATATCAATTTGAAACTTCATAGGTGAATAGACCTCATTGATAGGAAGTGCAGTGTGAAAGAACCATAACCCTACATTATATATTTTTGAGTTATTTCCCTTTGTAATTTTTTATACTTAATTCTTCTCTGGGCCAGAACTCATACAGTATTAGAGATATCAATTTGAAACTTCATATGTGAATAGATCTCATTGAAATGAAGTGCGGTGCACAAGAAACATAACTCTTTATTGTAAATTTTTGGAGTTATGGCCTTTTGTACTTTTATACTTACTTCTTGTCCAGGTCATAACTCCTTCATTATGGGAGGTATTGATTTGAAACTTTATAGGTGAATTAATCTCATTCAGGAGAAGTGCACCTTTATTGTTTTTTAATTATCTCCCTTTTTCATACAAATTAATGCTTGGCAGGTCCCTCACTTGAACAGTATTGATGGCATTTGATTGAAACTTAACATAATGGTAGAGGAAGTGCGGTGTCAAAGAACCAAAATTCTACATTATTTTCTTTATTTACCTGTATCTGTAATAAGTTATTTCCAATTTTGGAACAAACACTTGCTTCGGGAAGCATAATTCGGTTTTACCGATTCATTGTATTCTACATTTACTTTAATCCAATAAATATGTGGAACTATCAAGTACTTCAAATTTATTTTGAATTATGTTAATAATCTGGTGACATTGCAACACTGCACATCCAATTGGTCAAAGGAATGATGACTAGTTTCCAATACCAGTAAGCTATTTAGAATGGTCACATAATAATGTTTCAGTGATTTATAATGTGCTTGTAATTGTATATATGCGAGGGTTGCATGCTACATGTATTTACGTGTTTTTACTTCATATCGTGCAGCATGTGTATATAAGAACGTTTTGTTCATCCATATAGAAAGGCATTTGTAAACGAAATTGCTGTTAAACAATAAGTAGAAATTAAAAGATTAAGATCTGTTATACAATACCGTTACTTATACTCAATGAAAAGTTAGGTACCATCCTATCAATGGACTCTTATATTTAAAATTCACGTTACACTGTGTTAAAAGCCGAACACAACTATGTTTTGACCTTACTGAGAAGTCACAGCTTTAACAATATTCAGATGCACACACTAGAAAACTTTTGTACCGATAGGTCATATTGTATACAAAATACAGAGATATATATAAGTGGTAACTTTTCAGTGACTCCCAGTTTATAATGTCAAATACCTGTGTATATTGGAATATTTCCCGCACAATTTCATTCTATCTGAATGAAACGTTAGAGATTTCAGTCGTTTAGAATAATTTATAACACCGTTGCTTGATATAACAGTATTCATGCCATGTAAACCACAAAATTGCGGCTACTTTGATGCATTGCATCACAAATTTGTCTTGTAGTGTTACTGTTAATAACGTATATTAAATTTCATTCAAAGGAAGCAGGACACACCCAGGTAAGATAAGATTTTGATTTGTAAACAAAACTGGCGAAATTCATGCAGACGATTTTTTTCAGAATTCTAAGTCTCTCAATACCAAGCCTGGAGCAAAACTACTGTGATATTTACTCCCTGCACAGAATAGAATGTCTTCTTATTAACATAAAATAGTATAGATTTGAATTGTTATGCCCCCCCTCCAAATAATTTGAGTGATATAGATTTGCCATTGTTTCATCAATATACAATGCAAAATATTTATTGCACAAAACATACATACATAAATGCTTAAAGCATATAATAAGACAATATTTGATACAGAGTACGTTTTAACATGAACTTATTAATATAATATCAAATTCTGTAATTTTTTAATCATTAATTACAGATCATCTGAGAGTGAATCCAATGGATCCCAACAAACAGCTGAAGCCTCCAGTCTCACAACAGAACAGTTACCAGTATCAGATTCAGCACCAAGTTTGAGCAGCCAAGTCTCTAGAAAATGGTATGTGCTTACTTCTTTGGTTATATTGAATATTTGTTTGTTTACAATTAAAAAGTAGTTGATATGTTTTTTTCCATCACAAGAAGGCGGATAACTGTTTGTTTATTATAGTGTCACCCCTCATTGAAAGGACCAGCCAAATTGACTTATAAGCCACCAATATTTCATACGCACAGTACCTCCCGAAACCCTTCATGTGTAGCAGGGCGCAAGACAGATGGGCCTACGGTAAAAACTGTGCCGTCTGCATTAGTTAATCAGTTTTTAATCCTACTTTTCTGTGTGTGTTTCCAGAATTATTTGCCCTTGCAATAGTAGATATTCGTGGAGTTGTTAGTCCAAGAGAATGAAGAGATGATGCCCTTTTTACACTTACTGACTTAATGTCCAATTTCTAAATATCCACATGACATATTGGTTTGAAACAAAGTACAGTAAAACCTCAATAAAATGACCACCATTTAGACTCTGAAAAACTGTTCTCCTTATTAAGTTAGTATTAATTACTTGGTAAAATTGAAGTTGGTTTAGGAGCAATCTGTGAAAATGCACCCACAAATTGGGGTCTTTATTTTGAGGCGGTCTTTATATGGAGTTTTACTGTATACCTTATCACAATTCAAAACTGTCACGATTTTGCACCTGTGCTTTATATTTTTTCAGTGGACTCGACTCTACTTGTACATCAACCACTCCAAATCGCAAGGATGGTGGACACAAGGTGGGTTTTGACAAAACATGGCAGAAAGAAAGACCTTGGCTGATCAGCAAGCTAGAGACTGCAGAGGATGGTGAAATTAGTGAAGTGATGTATTGTGCGCTGTGTCAGAAACACCGATCGTGGGGATATAATGGTTCAAAAGTTTGGGTGGAGAAGGGATGCAAGACCCTACGACTCGACAAAGTCAAAGAACATGAGACAGGCCATCAGCACACAGATTCGCTTAAAATATCCCTGGAGGCAACCATTGAGAGCATGACAGACAAAATTAACTCAGAAGCAGAGAAAGCCATCTATGATGCCCTCCAGGTGATGTACTTCCTCATCTCCAAGAATCTACCACTGGACCTGTTTCAAGACATGATTGACATGTGTATTAGCGTCGGATCAAATTCCCTGGAAAACCTAAGACTGGCTAGAAATGCGTCGTACACCAGTTGGGACATCACCACTGAGCTGTTGGAGCTATTGAGCAACTGTGTGAGGACAGAACTGCAAACTGAAATGAAAGACAGTCCCTGTTTTGCCATCATGGTCGACGAGGTGACCGATTTAACCACAACTAAGCATGTGGCCCTGTGTTCCCGGTATGTGGATGCCCACGGTGTGGCAAAGACATCATTCCTGTCAGACTCCGAGATCAGATATGCTACGGCTGACGGCCTTGTGGAAGCCATCTGCACACAAGTTCAACGTCATGACCTGCAGCTTCAGAAGATGTCTGGGTTTGCTTCTGACGGTGCAGCGGTGTTTACTGGACGGAAAAACGGAGTCGCCAAGCAGTTGCGAGACATAAACCCAAAGATGATCACAACCCACTGTAAGGACCACAGACTTGCCCTGGCATGCAGAGACAGTTTTGGAAGTGAGCCAGCCTTCAAGAAGCTTGATAGCACACTGGATGCTCTATACAGTAATTACAACTTCAGTTGTAACAAGAAGGCAAGTCTGCGAGAAGTACAGAAGGCCTATGATGAAGCCCCACTTACCATTAAGCAGGCCAAACATCACCGCTGGCTGAGCCACGAGAAGGCAGTAAATTCTATTGTGCGTTCATACAAGTGCATTATCACAGATCTAGAGTCTTCAACCATAAGCGGTGACCCTCAAGGACATGGGATTTTGAAATCTTTGAAGAAGCCAGATACTGTCAGAAACTTGCTTCTTCTAGCAGACGTTCTTCCCCATGTTACAGGACTGAGTCTGTTTTTTCAACAGAGAGACTGTCACCTTGGTGAGGTAAGCGGTAAAGTAGATCGAGTTATTAAGAAGCTTGGACAGTTGAAGACTTCGGATGGATCCTGGCTGAGTAAAGCAGAAAGTATAATGAATGACAGTGGCATCACACCAGAGCCCCCGTCTCCAGAATTTCTGAAAGGTCGCATCAACTTCCTCAGCTCCCTATCTGACAAAATCCTCTCCCGATTTTCTGACACAGAAGTGATGGACAATCTGGCTGTCCTAGACCTCAGTAAGAATGAGGACCTACCATCATTATACGGCCAATATGAAGTTGAGTGCCTTGCCTGTCACTACAATATGGATCCAGAGACTCTTCTTGTTCAGTGGCAGGAGTTCGTAGATATCGTGAAGACCAGACCTGCCAACACACGCAAACTTCCAGACCTGCTGCAGCTTTTCTCCAGTCCAGAACACAGACAGAAAGGTTTGATGGCCCAATTTCCTCTTGTGGCTGAGCTTGTTGCAGCAGCGTGTATAATGCCACTGAGCACAGCTGAGGTGGAGAGGGTATTTAGTGGTTTAAAGTTGGTGAAAACTGCTCACCGGTGTTCCCTCAAGACGGTTACTGTCGACAGACTTTTGAATATCAAACTTAACTGTGATAATGACATGTTTGAGAGATTAAGATCTGAGGTGGTAACAAAGTTTTTCTTGAAAAACAGGAGAATTACTACAGTTGCTAGTAAAAAGTGCTAGACTAGTTGTGAAACAATTATAAATATGTGTTCAGTGTTCAGATTTGAATTTGTAATGACAAATGTATGTTCATTTGTTTATTTATGTTAGTGTTCATGTGTATAAATGCTTGTGCATAATATGAGTCACTGACTTTGTGGATATGAACTTCAACTGCTGATTTTAATGATATTTCCTGGGAAGTAGCCATGGCCCCTTCTGTACAAGAAAAATGCCCTGAAAGTGAACTTTTTTTAGTATGACTGAGTATTATTTCAGAATACATATTAATTTATAACATATGGATTCTATTGCATACACATAAATAATATATTTTATTTTATTCTGCACTCATAATTGATATATTTATTAGAAAATTAAAGAATGTCAATATGATATGCACTATTTGTTTTCTTAAAAAGGGTCCTCACTGGAAAATTTTATTCCCGAGTTTTATACATCCATTCATTCTTAACTATGAAATGATTTCTTGTTTAAAAACTACTAGTGAGAACCCTTTAATTGTCCAAATATAAAGCAGTGAGTGTATGAACAGAAAAGCTGTTGATCTATATATCCTCACATATCTCAGTACTCACATTTGTTATGAAAACAAGATCACAATCACCTTTGGTAAATGAAATTTACTACACAAAACAATCTTACAAATACACATAAAATAGGGAGCAAAACACAGGAGAAGCTGTCTTGAAGGTCTACAATTTCAAAATTTTCTTGGGGGGGGGGTCCCACAAACCCCCCTTGCGGGAGGGGGTGCCCCCTCCCGCAACCTCCCCCGCTCGCCGCTTAGCGGCTCGATGGTGCCCTTTTTGGATCAGCACCCTGCCCTTTTTAAATCCTAGCTGGAGCTCTGGTTATAACAGTTACGCGCTAGGATTGGTTGTAGGTTTCGATATGTACATCATGAAATACACTCAATGCAATGTATCACACACTGTACGAATTTTCATTTCAAGCAAACGAAAAAAAGCTCACATTCGGAATAGTCCCTGACCCAAGACCCGAGTATCTAACGTATACTAGATGTATAACATGAACAATTTATTTTGGCAGGTACTGGAAACGGGAATCTTATTCCTTTCCATTTGACGAGGAACATCGATGCTGTACCAAATGTGCTTAGGGGGATTGCCGGTATACGCTGGTTCAGGAAGGCAACGCGGAAACACACGTGGACGATTCTCACGAATAGCTTGTTAGATGGAAAGGTTAGTGAAGAACTACTGGTTGATGTTAAAGACAAGATTAGTAATATTGTTGAGAGGGACGAGGATTATTATCTACAGGATCCTCCGTACGATGCGAATGTTCCCCCGCCAGGTAAACCATATCCTGTCATTGAACCGGAAGGCTTGTCTTCTATGCCACCTGAAATGCAGAGCATGGATCTACAAGAGCGAGAAAAGAGGGAGCGTGAAAGTGCAAGTAGTTCAGGGTGGAAGTTCTTGAAACAAGTGAAGAGGGCGATCGTAGAGAAGGTATTGAAGGTTTCTCGACCTGCAAAGAAGTCAACTTCTTCGGTTGAAATGGCGAACGTTAAATCTCGGTGCAAGACTATGGCTTTACAAAATGAATGTAAGGACCCAGCGGAAAATTGTGACATCATGTGCTCTAGTAAGAAGAAGAAAGCAGAAGAAACATTACAACGTAGCGTTAACTCTGAAGAAAGTGGCCAAGAAAAACTAAAAGACGGTAAAACAAGCTCACTTGCAAGCCCAGAATGTGAAAAATTGCTCGCTAAAGGCGCTTGTGCATCGACGAAACATACAGAAGACTCTCCTGACAATGCAGAACTAGATCCATTGATGTCAAAATGATTAGATTGTTTGACAGTGATGTGCTCTGATACTTGAGACGAGGACCTGTGATATTTCCGTGAATATCACTAAAGTTTATGTTCAAGTTATACATATCTTTGTTTCCCCGTTACATATCTTTGTAATTTGGTTCGATGATTGATTAATATGCTAATACTACCACACACAATGGTAATTGATGTTTTCGTACAAGCTTTATGTTCATTATATACATGTATATCGTTGTTATTTGCTTTTTATGCCCCGAATCGATAGATCGGGAAGCATATAGTGATTCACCTGTCAGTCCGTCCGTTGGTCCGTCCGTCCTGGATAACCCAAATTGACCGTTTCTTCTAGCATTAATATGGCTTGTTACAAAGCTTCAGTACTTGCATGGATGTTGCATATGAAAACTCTCCACACGCCTGTATCGCCTAACCTTATTTTGACCTTCACCTTGATCTTATTTTGGACTTAGACTTATTAAATGGTCAAATTCTTGGTTAACCCAAATTGACCGTTTCGTCTATTATCAATATGGCTTGCTACATAGCATTCATACCTATTGCATGGATGTTGTATTTGAACATCACCACACACCTATATCACCTCACCTCATTTCGACCTTCACATTGACCTAATTTTGGACTTAGACTCATAAAGCGTCCAATTTTTGGTTAACCCAAATTGACCGTTTCGTCTTACATCATGTCCATTAAGGCGTTGCCTTCAGATTTGACATACTTGTTTACCATCATAATCCCCTTATATAATCAAGGCCATGTAACACCATCTAACATTTTAACGAAATCATGGCCCCTGATTGAATTAGTTTTTTATGGACAAGGCTTCAATGGGGGCATAAGCGTTTATTGAACGAAGTCTTGGTTGCTATTAAATTTGATATGCTTATGTTATGCACGGTTTTCCGGCATTCACTGTTGTTGGAATAAAGTAGAACTAACGACTGTTCGGATTTCCAAACTTTGTATTTTGCGCGTGAGAATTCTCACAAGTCCACAATCAACAATAATATGATAACAAGATATAGTCAATGTTGGTAAAATCCAAACAAATGTAATATTAACTGCGTAATTGAATTCTAATGGAAAACCATTGATACGTTCAGCTTGGAGATCCAAGTTCGAATACCTCCAAAATCTCTACAGAACGTCGACTACAGTGTGTGTGGCTTCTATTTTAGCCAATCAAATCATTTCATACATATTATGCAAGTTATCATCAACCAATCATAAATGTGGGCGTAAACTTTCGGACATCTGCTTTACCTAAACAGACCGCGTTCCTATGTGACGTAAGATCTGTACTTAATCGATTAGTTAATTCGGAATATACAATAATCGTGTCATCAGTCATATCTATATTACATATAAGTATCTAATAAAATTGCCAGATACAACTTAGTACCCTGATAATCTAATCGTTAAGCCTGCAGAAGTGAAATTTGCATAATTGTTAAGTCTGTAAAAGGTGATAAAAATATTTCAAGTAGAATTATCAGATGTTGTCAGCGTGATACTTTATCTGTTTCTATCCTTCTTTGTTTCATACATTACTATTCATTTCCTATTTTCTTTCTCTTTCTAATTTGTACAAAATATCAATTTAAAGAATACAAAACACTAAATATATTTACAAAATGTCCTCAAAAACTTACACACAAAAATGGCCTGAAAATGCCGCATTACACTTACTCCCCCTCCTAATTAACTTCATTCCTATGAAGTTGCATAAATACGCTTAAATACTTAAGTAATATTCTCTAATGGAATTTATTACCTTATATGTCTATTTTCTGCAAGTATTTTATGTCAATTCTACTGTTCTATAATAAAAATATCCTCAATAAGCTGAAAACTATGTTTCAATCTGCCATATATGCAGCAAACAACAAATTAAATGTTTTATACATCAACCTCTGTATAACAATAATCTCTTTAAAGCAACAACTGCAAAATGTATACATACAAAAGTAAGATTTCAATATCATATATACAACATACAACTTTTTACAAACAGAGTTCAGTATTCATCCTATTTACTTGTCTCCAATGGACACTTGTGTAAAACAACCAGTATTCATATTTTCAAATATGAAGAATTGTACATATGAGTTCATAAGTCAAATGTATGGTAGATCTCTATACTGTCCTTTCTATAATTTGTTTAATATAAATATCACAATATAACTTCGCAAAATAATGTCACATGTAAATCGTTCAGTATTCTGTTGCACAAAATGTTCATTTATCAATTTGTAGGTAACATTTCATCATTCATGTACATTCTAAAATTGACTAAATTATTGATGGGTACTTTAAATTATTTGAAATTAATATTTACCATTCAATACACACAATTTACATAATTATCCAAAATGTTTCTGATAAAATCATTGTCTGTTTACACAGTCAATGAAAGAGCCTGCCTCGAAAGATGTCACATTATCATCACAGACGGCTGCAAAATGATTAGTTTTTCCACATATCTCACATTTGTTGTTTTTCGCAAAACAGTTTTGGAAACGGTGATAAACATCACTGCCGCATTTTCTGCAATTAAATTCCCGGCATGGTCTCGGCGGCCTGTCATTGTTGCCCTTGTACATCTGGCTTACAGTGTTAATCAGTTCTATTTTTGCGGATTGGTATTGCTTTCGTAGTTGAAGTGAAAAATTAGATAATTTTTCACAAAATTTATTGTATTCATCGATGAATTCATCATCACGTTTTGACTTTGCGGTCATCTCCATTATTTGCTTATTTAATTGAGCAAATTCTATCTTATTTTGTCGCATGTTGGACACCAAAACGTTGTTTTCTTCGACCAAACGTGCATTCTTACATTCCAAATCACCAATCCGGTCTGAGTATGATTCTAACTGTGATTTGAGTTTTGAACTATCATAGTCAATTCTGTTCTTGTCTTGTTCTATTGCTTGGCGACGACGTTGTTCATTATGTACTTGTTGTTTTAGCTCACCGACCTTCAATTCAAGTTTGACATTTTGCGTTTGTGCATTTGTGTGTAAATTAGCTATATAGTGCATACGTTCTTTGTAGTTGTCTTTCATTGCTTGGTGTTTGTCAAGACACGTGGGTAGTTCATCATTGTCGATGTTGTGGAATGGAAGCGACTCTGCGGTCTTTCGTCTGATGAAGTTTGTCATGCGCTCTAGGTCCCGTTGTTTTGTTCTCACCGATTTTTCTGTTCTCACGGTGCACATACGAGCAAAATGCCCAATTCTGTTACAACGATTGCATTTTGCATTCCATGCGTGACACTGTCCAAAATGATTATGTCCACACCTCTTACACTGTAAATTTTGTCCAACCATATTTCTGTTGAATATAAACGCTTCTTCTGTATGGGAAATTATTCTCTAGTGAATAACACTCGCTAAGCTGTGAAAGTCCAGACTGATTATATCGCTACCCGGTTTCTGTCCACCATATGTTATGCACGGTTTTCCGGCATTCACTGTTGTTGGAATAAAGTAGAACTAACGACTGTTCGGATTTCCAAACTTTGTATTTTGCGCGTGAGAATTCTCACAAGTCCACAATCAACAACAATATGATAACAAGATATAGTCAATGTTGGTAAAATCCAAACAAATGTAATATTAACTGCGTAATTGAATTCTAATGGAAAACCATTGATACGTTCAGCTTGGAGATCCAAGTTCGAATACCTCCAAAATCTCTACAGAACGTCGACTACAGTGTGTGTGGCTTCTATTTTAGCCAATCAAATCATTTCATACATATTATGCAAGTTATCATCAACCAATCATAAATGTGGGCGTAAACTTTCGGACATCTGCTTTACCTAAACAGACCGCGTTCCTATGTGACGTAAGATCTGTACTTAATCGATTAGTTAATTCGGAATATACAATAATCGTGTCATCAGTCATATCTATATTACATATAAGTATCTAATAAAATTGCCAGATACAACTTAGTACCCTGATAATCTAATCGTTAAGCCTGCAGAAGTGAAATTTGCATAATTGTTAAGTCTGTAAAAGGTGATAAAAATATTTCAAGTAGAATTATCAGATGTTGTCAGCGTGATACTTTATCTGTTTCTATCCTTCTTTGTTTCATACATTACTATTCATTTCCTATTTTCTTTCTCTTTCTAATTTGTACAAAATATCAATTTAAAGAATACAAAACACTAAATATATTTACAAAATGTCCTCAAAAACTTACACACAAAAATGGCCTGAAAATGCCGCATTACACTAATACCACAGACAATGGTACTTGACACGAGGAACTGTGAAAAATTTTAGTGGCACTATTACTTTGTTCAATGATTAACTTTAATCAAAGGAATAATCCTGGTTTATGATCGATAGATGGTTAGACGGATTGACGTCAAAATAGTGTGTCGCATCTAAATTGCAACTCAAGAAGAGTTTGAGTTGACAGTTTCAATATATCAATTTATGCATGTTGGGGTTTTATGTAGTGTTGAAGTTTCAACGGAATAACTACACTTGGGATTTATATTTAGGAATTGTATTCAAATTCTCCCTATCCTGTTAAACCCAAATTATGATACTGACTGTTTCTCAGTTTTGGCTCGCTACATGTTTTAATGATGGTATAGCTCGGAGAATTTGACCTGATCCTTTCCACGAGTAAATTGTGCAATTAGATTTTTGTTGGTATTACACCTCGAGTGCCTTCATAATACTTCCTGCTAAGGAAAACATACAACCGGAATTACAAATACATAACTAAATGACAATATGTCAGCTAGTCAAATTATGCTAATAGAAGGGCGATAAACGCGTCAAATTCGCCGTACTAGTTTAACACACATGGACCCATTCTACTCTCGATTTTCTTTATGTTTCCTATTCACTCATTGTTATATTCCATTTACTCGTACATTGGATATAGTCTCCCATTTTCTGCCCAAGTCCCTTTTCTGTTATCGGGTAACGTATCCCATCGCCTTGTCATGTCATACGATATATGTTGGCTTAACAAACTCCAAAAGCAGTTATCTCACTTGCTGCTCCAATTAGAGGAATAGAGAGTGCATTGGACAGGGAGAGAACTATCTAGGAGTTTGGTAGACTGGTACCACTAGTCTCATTTTCCGACACGGTCTACGATGTTGTGATCGTGGTACTAGTCTAGAGTTTGATGGCATTGTCAACAAGCCTACCCTTCTTGCTTCTCCTTTTACCAAAGAGTATCCGATCTTTGCTTCTATGTAAAATACTGTATGCCCTTAACCCCCATTGTATTTGTTGTTATGGCGTATGTTCTTTATACTGATTATATAGTACGTATATGTAATAAATGATGTCATTGGATCTGAGTGAGAATGTGACGCCTTGTGGTTGGTTCTTATCGCTAAGTAACTTTATCCTTCGTAGACCTATTTGTCGTGTTACAACTTTCCAGTTAGTTGACTTAACTATTAGTTTGGTCTGCTTGGTTCTACATATCAATTTTATTTATTTCAATAGTATATTTCCTCTTCATTACTAGCTGTACACCTATGTACTGTTTTATCAAAGGACTTACGGAAATCGTAAACTTACGATCAAATTTAAATTCTTTATAATTTGTTTACAATTATAAAGTGTTTTAAATGGAGCTGCACTACTAATACTGATTCAGTGAAAAGGCTCCTACAAACAATATCCATCACCAATTTGCAGTTGTAAAAGAATTATAAAGAATTTAAATTTGAGCGTAACTTTAAGGTTTTCGTAAGTGCTTTGATAAAACAATACCCCAGTGATCTGTGAGGAAAGACTGGATGAATATGAACTTTCATATTTCTGTATTTCTTCAACTCTTTCATTCAAACATATCGATCAGTATCTTGCAAGGTTTATACTCTGTTCGGTAAGAAACGTGTTTGCTTTGTATAATAAAGCTCTAGAAAAAATCCAGTGTTGCATTGTGTTTTGATCTTACCCTGATTTAGGTGCTTATACAACATAATGGTAAACATGTTACTTCACATTGAATATTCAATGCGATAAAATAGGTATAGATCTAGTCATATACGTATATTAGGCCTACGGTAAGTTTAGTATGAGTCAATTACAATTTAACGGACTGAGTGCATTTATGCATTTTTGGGATCTAAAACATGTTTGTTCAGAATTTAACGCACTCTAGATCGACTACGCTACGAGGGCCATTCAATAAATTCGTAGACTGGCTTTACAGTTTTAATACCCAATGAAACAAAGAAATACAAATTACACAACCACTTCAGACTTTAGGCCACACGTGCAGGGCAAATGGCGTGAAACAACACGTTTTACTAATAGATATCGCTAAATTAATAATGTCACCGAATCACGATCAACACATGTAACGTTATTCGTATTCTGACGCCAGCGATGTTATTGACGGTTTGCTACGTCTCAAACAGTAAGGCACAAGGATGCAATTATGTCATTACTATGGAAATAAACAGGATTATTCAAATTGTATATGATTGAATGTATCTACCATTGTTTCTAATACATGAACATGTAGTTTACGAATCAAAGTATGACGTAATGGTTGTTTATTGAAATGAAAACTCATGGGGAGCGGTGGCCTAGAGGTAGGGTGCGCGCTTCGGGATCGAGAGGTCCCGGGTTCAACCCCCGTCTGGACCACTGCTTAATTTCTCTGAGCACGAATAACCCACATGCTCCACTCGACCAAGGTGTGAATTGGTACCTGTGAGGGCTGTGTCTGAACATGTTCGATAGTCCTGGGCGCCGAAGATCGATGTTGGCTGCACACCCACCAGGAGAGAAATAGTCTCCCCATGGAAACTCGAACGTAGGTTTCCATAGGTAGCCCAATGAACAGGGGAAGTTTAAATGTCAAAGGGTGGCTGAACGGCTGAACTGCTGAAAGCAGTCCTAGAAAATTGGTAACTTTTTTAACTTTAACTTATATTTCGCCTGACGTTGTGTGAGCATCCATACGTTCGCCTATCTGCGCGTCCTTGTGTAAAGGTTTCAATACCATCCAGCTCTTCAGCAGTTTGGTTGTGTTACTTAAACACAAGAACCGTGCATCCGTGGAAGCTCGTGTATGCGTGCCGTGTTTATTCAAGACCTGTGAGCTTTCAATATTCGCACGAATTTCCATGCGTTAAATCACATCATTTTGGCGTTAAAATGTGTGATTTATCTAGATCAAACATTTGTTATTCAAACTGTAACGCCCAATAGCTTCATAATTTTATATGATGTCATCATAACATATTGCAACACTCTGGTGCAGTTATGGGAATGTAAAATTTTTTAATATACTACTTGAAGTAGTCAATGAAAAAAGTACGTTACGTCGGTCGGTGGGGGTGATATCGCGTTACCATGGTAATACAATGACCGGTGACTTGCTACTGGTTTGCATTATTCTAGGTAAATGGATACTTACTGTATGTTAATAAGTTAATGATATAAGAAATTATTAATTAAACGCTATATATAATAATCAAATGAGAACGATATTTTACGAATATACTTAATGACCCTCGTATACTCGTACAGTTCGCCGAGTCTATGTGGTTTTGTAGGGATCTTAGTCTGGCCACGCACGTTAATTAAATTTAATTAACGTGCGTGGTCTGGCCACTGACTTGATTATATATTTTGTCAATAAAATTTCATAACTTAATTTTAAATTTTAGCTTTTATTAATTTTAGATTTAATGTGCAGCTTGCTCATTTATGTTTGAGTGCACATGCAAAGGGAAATAATTTCTTGAAAAAAAGAGTAGACTGAGTCCGGTGAGTTGTCTCCTTTAATTATTTAACAAAGGGTCTGTATTGGGATCTATGCGGTAGTTAACAGAGTGATTTGTGGTCGTATTATCCCTCTTGTTCTTGTGTTATCAATGCGAAGTAATTGGAATGCCCATTGTCCGTCCTTCCTTCAGCCTGTCCTTCCTTCAGCCTGTCCTTCCTTCAGCATGTCCTTCCTTCAGCCTGTCCTTCCTTCAGCCTGGCCTTCCTTCAGCCTGTCCTCCCTTCAGCCTGTCCTCCCTTCAGCCTCTCCTCCCTTCAGCCTGTCCTCCCTTCAGCCTGTCTTTCATTCAGCCTGTCCTCCCTTCAGCTTGTCCTCCCTTCAGCATGTCCTCCCTTCAGCCTGTCCTCCATTCAGCCTGGCCTTCCTTCAGCCTGTCCTCCCTTCAGCCTGGCCTTCCTTCAGCCTGTCCTCCCTTCAGCCTGGCCTTCCTTCAGCCTGTCCTCCCTTCAGCCTGTCCTCCCTTCAGCCTGGCCTTCCTTCAGCCTGTCCTCCCTTCAGCATGGCCTTCCTTCAGCCTGTCCTCCCTTCAGCCTGGCCTTCCTTCAGCCTGTCCTACCATCTGTACTAAAATCATGTCCGCCCAAAATATTTAAACCCCTTATAGCCGTGTTGCATGAAACTAGATGTTAAACTCACTTAGATGACGCCCATAACTCATGTCGCAATCGTGCTGGCTCAAAGTCTATGTCACACTGTTCACTGTACTAGAAGGGGACATGTAATTCTTATGCAATGTATGTGTGTGTGTAAATGCATTAATCATCAACTAAAGCTATTGAGATTTTACCTGTATCGCTAATAAGTTTCATTCAAATAGTAACTTGACGCTTCCCAATGCATGCCTCTATTTATTCTTTAAATTGAGTTGGGTCATGATTGTAAAGATATTTAGCTAAATATTTCATACAAAAGTTTTCTAAAGCTAGAAACTCTAGATGAAGTTTGAAGATTTAAAGCCATGAACTATAATAAACTGTAATAAGAACATGGCAGGTAAAAGTCCTGGGAAACGCATAATTTTGCTGTAATAAAAGGAAAATGTACGTTTTTCTGCATTGTCCTTCAACAGTGATACTTTTCGGTGCTGCTTGTCAAGAAATAAGCCGGGAAAGTCAGAGGAAATGACCACATTTGGGGCTTTGAGATAAACGTTCCGCTGCTTAAATTTGTTAACTTCAAGTGAATCACATAAATATTTACAGAATAATCATTGAAAACTTATCGTCGTCCGAAATCGATATTCACTTTTACTTTTGTTTTCGTGCGAAGTAGGGGGCTAAATATCCGGTGTACGGTGTCTACCCGTGTTAATGTGATGTAGTTTATATTTCTCTGTGACATTGGATATTATATGACGAACACAGTATATGAACTTATTGAATGACTGTCATAGTATATCGCCATTAGTAATTGCATTGGCAAGGCCATAAGATCTTTGTATTATAAGGACCTGTATTTGGGGTTACAAAACCTTATATTTTTACATTTGCTATGAAAATAAGATTTCACACATGTTTCAATAGGAATCAGTTATGTTAACATTTTTTCAAATCATTCAAATCAAAATTCATATTTTGATGACGATTGAGCTCAGCGCCTTTAATTCATATACGTATCAAAAGAATAAATTATATGTTTAGAATTTAACCCGATATGAAAAGAAGTATTATAATTAAACATTTAAGGATTCATATAAATAAAATGAATCTTTTATTAGACATTTCGTTCAGTTGGTATTTGTGAATGCAGGATTTAGCATTTATGAATTCGAGACTCAGTATTATTATGAATTCGGAACTCATCTAATAATGAATTCAGGACTTAATATAATTCCGAATTTGGGACTCAGTATATTTGTGTTATGTACTTAAATTAATTGTTAATTCGGGACTCAAATATTTGTGAAATCGGCAAGCAGTTTTACACACCGTACAACCCGCTGTGTGTAAGGCAGTTATGTATGTTGAAGGCAGAGACACACGCGTTTTACGCCACTAGAGTGGGGTAAGTATTTGTTATTTTATATGTGTTTTGCGTTGCTTTTGAAAGTTATCACTTACATATATCGTTGACGCGATGAATGAACAATAATTATATACAATTTATGTGCCCACAAATGCCATATTTTTCGAGTAAATAGGGTTTATGTTTGCGATGTTTGCCAAAAGTTGGAAACTTTCGCCTTTGACATTGAATTCTCAACTGAATTCGTGGTTTAGAACAATTCTAAAACATTGAATACAAACTTCAATCCTTCCTCAATATATCTGTCGTTTCCGTTTACGAAAATGTGCATTTTCTGTGAAGATACAGAGGTTTAAATTGAACGAGGTATGAAAAAAATGCTAACGAAATAGGCAGTTCTGTTTTTTGAATGATAACGACAAAGGCAGAGCGTTAAATATTAATGCTAACGCAGAGGCAGAGATAAGAGACATATGCTAACAACAAAGGCAGAAGTTCTAATGACTTGACGGGGCCATAAAACCCCTTTGTACGATTTGTATGTTATAAATATAACACTGATTCGTGTTAGGCTGTATTCCAAAGTCCATTTCACCAAGAATCACGAGTGTTTAGTGGTTATTTTCATCAAGTTGATAAACGGAATATATTACATACCTGGTGATCGCTGTGTTGGTGCAATATTAAATAATTGACAGGGAGTGCAAAGTGTGTGCTCCAGAGTTAGCCTAACACATGATTAAGGACACAGAGTCATATAGCGGTCTAATGTATGCATTTTTGAGGCAAATTCAAATTTGTTGTACGCAATAAGCATAGCATTATATGATGTACGAGAACATTTACCATAGGTGTAAAAAGAACATTAATAAATCAAAATACTAATGCAAATTGAGCAAGGCATGACAGCACCTTCTTTGCAATGTCGAGGACATACTCAATAGTAATAAGAGAAAACATTCTGAAAAGAAAAGAATTAAAACATGTTTATAAACATGCATCATGTACACATGGCCGTGACACCCGAATGTAGATGGTGGTATTTCCGAACAATGGCACCAGATATATTGCTCGAGCGATAGTCTGAAAATTTAAAAACATAGAAACAAAATAAAACAAGAATTACTCAAAAATACCGCTAATAGTGACGCCATTTGGCTAGTGCATGTATTATCATTTCAATTACAAAAAGAAAACGATTAAAAGGTAATAAAAAAGATACAGAACTTGATAAAGTTATTCTAGTCAATTTACAAAACATACATGATACCTCATGTAATGGTTATATGATCTTTGTAAACTGCGTCTGTCACATCAGGTTATTAGCTCTAATTTCTTAATGAATGGAAATCAATAAACTGCGGTGAACATGTTGCTACTTGGTCAGTACCGCAGTATATGATTACGTAACAGCTTATGCCGACGAAAAAGGTACGGAAGGCAGTTAACAGAAGTGGTAATTGCTTTGTAAATACAAAGAAATACTGGAAATAGGTTTAAATTATTTATTGGGATATCCAACTGTCCTATAGATTTAGAAATATGAAGTAGCTTTGTAGTATATATATGCTGCAATTGATGGAACTATTTTGCATTACGGTTTACATCCGTGTCGGTAGTTATGCAATACCGGCTGACCGGTTTACTATTGCAAAGGTGGCGCTGCCTAGCGGTGGTGTAGGAAGAAAAGTAGTTTCATCAACACAAGTATAGTCGATTGTAGAAACGTGTGTATATAACTATAGTTGGTCGATTCTGGAACAAATAAAAAGTATCTATATTACATAAAGCAGTTGAATAGAGTGTCACGTAAAATTCCAGTGTCGATGACTTACAGTTCATGTAAACTGCTGACAAACAAGTGCTGTATTTATACCTAACTGTCATAGATCTACATTTATTAAATATGCAGACGTGCATGGACATGTACTTAATTAGAGAATTTAAGGCTCCAGCACGAATAAGATGTAAAGTACAACCTCCTCGACAGAGCAACAACCTTTGATTTCCGGTCATTGTATGACTTCAATGATTAGGAAACTATAAAATTCAACTTGTATGACTTATTGCGCCTCCCAAAAACTGCGAATTTCACCGTCATTTTGTTAACATTTAACTTATATTATCGATGGAATACTACGAGAACCATTCGTTTCTAAACTCTAAGACAGTGCCTGAAGAGCTTACGCCCCAAAAAATGCACTCATCATTAACAGGCATAAAAGGCCACTCACAACCGACAATTGCCAGCGTCAGCGATCACCAGGTTTGTAATATATTCCGTTTATCAACTTGATGAAAATAACCACTAAACACTCGTGATTCTTGGTGAAATGGACTTTGGAATACAGCCTAACATGAATCAGGGTTATATTTATAACATACAAATCGCACAAAGGGGTTTTATGGCCCTGTCAAGTCATTAGAATTTCTGCCTTTGTCGTTAGCATAAGTCTCTTACCTCTGCCTCTGCGTTAGCATTAATATTTAACGCTCTGCCTTTGTCGTTATCATTCGAAAAACAGAACTGCCTATTTCGTTAGCATTTTTTTCGTACCTCGTTCAATTTAAACCTCTGTATCTTCACAGAAAATGCACATTTTCCAAAACGGAAACGACAGATATATTGAGGAAGGATTGAAGTTTGTATTCAATGTTTTAGAATTGTTCCAAACCACGAATTCAGTTGAGAATTTAATGTCAAAGGCGAAAGTTTCCAACTTTTGGCAAACATCGCATACATAAACCCTGTTTACTCGAATAATATGGGATTTGTTAGCACATAAATTGTATATAATTATTGTTCATTCATCGCGTCAACGATATATGTAAGTGATCACTTTCAAAAGCAACGCAAAACACATATAAAATAACAAATACTTACCCCACACTAGTGGCGTTAAACGCGTGTGTCTCTGCCTTCAACATACATAACTGCCTTACACACAGCGGGTTGTACGGTGTGGTTTTACATTTCTCGATTGCATCATTATAATTAACAAAGTATAGAAGTGTACGAAATCGGGCTGCCGATGATAAACGAGTGTCACATAATATGTGTGTACCAATAATTAAAGGATTTTAAACAATCACAAACCGGAGTAAACAGACCGAACACGTAGTACAGAATATGATGAACCTTCCACACATACCATAGCAGGAGATTATATCAACCATTGAGGAAGTACTTGCGCATAAAACTGTATTAAATACCAAATACCTCTGGGAACAAATACCATCTGCGAAAATACCATCTGCGAAGAAAAATCATCTGAGAACAAATACCATCTAAGAACAAAGACCATCTAAGAACAAAGACCATCTAAGAACAAAAACCATCTAAGAACAAAGACCATCTAAGAACAAAGACCATCTAAGAACAAAGACCATCTAAGAACAAGAACAAAGACCATCTAAGAACAAAGACCATCTAAGAACAAATGCCATCTAAGAACAAAGACCATCTAAGAACAAGACCATCTAAGAACAAATACCATCTGGGAAGGAACAAAGACCATCTGGGAACAAAGACCATCTGGGAACAAAGACCATCTAAGAACAAATACTATCCGGAAACAAAGACCATCTGGGAACAAAGACCACCTGGGAACAAAGACCATCTGGGAACAAAGACCATCTGGCAACAAAGACTATCTGGGAACAAAGACCATCTGGGAACAAATACCATCTGGGAACAAAGACCATCTAAGAACAAAGACCATCTGAGAAAAGACACTATTTGCGAATAGACACTATCTGAGAACAAAGGCCATCTGAGAATAGACACTATCTGCGAACAAAGACCACTAAATTACAAAATCTGTCTGGGAACAAATTTCACTACTTAAAAACAGCAAACACCTCCAATGGTATCTTCCATCAGACTACATTCCATTGGACATATTAAGAGAGATACTAACTTTCAACGAAGACAACAATTTATTTAGCATTTCTCATTAGTGATCTTACTAACCAGGTTTTACTGTTATAGTTTCGTTGTACTTCAGAGTTGATCCATCTAGTTGCCGGAGTGTAGTCGAGCATGCTATTATAACTTTACTGGCTTAACAAAACTTGTGGGATGTAGCAAGTATCATAATTAATTCAGCGTTTATTCAAATCTTCTTACAATTATCTTAATTTTACTGTAAGCTTTGGTGGCTTGATGGTTAAGAAAATGAAGCTGATAAGGAAGGGTTTGATTGGAATATGTTCGCTTGTTTTTGTGATTGTTTGTGTCGGGATCTTTACGAGTACTCACACCGGTAAATTGAGCGTGGCACAGATAGCCATGCCTCGAGCTAATTTTAAGGCAGTGCTATCAGAAACATATATTACAGTGATGCCGCCGTATAAGAATTTGTCACTTTCACACCGCCAAGCACTTACTCAGACTTACACATTCTTAGACAAACAGTTCGACTTGCGGCTCATCGTTATTGTGTACAATCGAGCTAATTCATTAACGAGGTTATTAAAGTCAATAAATGAAGCTGATTACGGAAACGACTTGGTGAAACTTGAAGTTTGGATTGATAGATCAGTGGATGGTAGATTTGATTCTTTGACATTCGATGCTGCGGAATCGTTCAGATTCGAACACGGGGAGTATAGTGTAACTGTTCATCCGACGCATGTTGGAATATACGGACAGTGGTTAACCACGTGGAAACCGAGGATAAATAGTTCTGAGATTGCCGTGATATTAGAGGATGATTTAACGGTGTCTCCACATTTTTATAAATATCTCAAACTTGTTCATAAAAGTTATGATGACATTACAGAAATCAATGGTTACAGCCTACAAGGTGTCTCAATGAAGCACTTTATACACGATACTTCGACGCTTGAAGGACCCAAGGACAGCCACGTGTTTCTATACCCAGTGTTAGGTACATGGGGTTTCTCTCCAAATACCAAAAACTGGATAAAATTTTTGAACTGGTTCACAAAAATATATAGTGACACAAACTTTGTTCCTATTATACCGGACAACATTGTTTCATCTTGGTATCAGCAGTTCATTAAGGTTGGCAAGACAGAGGGGATGTGGTCAATATGGCATATATACTTTGCCTGGAAGAATCAGGAATACACGTTGTATAGTAATTTTAAAGGTAATATACTACATGTATAGAGGATATTACATGAGCGTCTTTCCATGTTGAATTTATTAAACGAGTTGAATAAAATAATAAAATGCGAGGATCTGCCGAGCATTTTATTGATATTTTTCATCGAGTTTAATAAGTTCAATGTGGAAAGTCACAAATGTAATGTTCTTTTCATCACATGTTAACCTTTTCCGGCCGAAACATAAAAAAGCTACTTATTTTTCACTAAAATAAACGCGCAACTTTGACGTCGTCGCCTATCCTTTGAATGACGTCGCGTGATTGCTTTATTACACTAGTGTATTATCAAAAATAAATAATGGCTTTATTACGCTACCACGACGTCAAACATGTGATAAAGTACATTCTAACATAGCACGTGAGATTTGCCTTCTTTGCGTATGTTGAGCTTACCATATTTTATTACCGCGATAAAATATGGCTGTTCCCATTTACCCATCGTTCACAAGTACTATTGACAGAACGGGAATTTTACATAAATTTCGTGGCTATAGTTGGGTTATAAATACTACAATTCAATGTAAACAAATACTAGAAACAAAATGATGCAAATAGATCCAACAAAAATTACATGTTTAAATAATAATCGATACTTTTTAAACAGTGGAGTTTTTACGGGAAAGCTTTTTACACGAGCGCCGCTTTTCAACGTCACTTGTCGAATGGAAAATAGCGCATTCTGTTTGAATGTAAATATTTCGCACATCACGCCTTGGTTTCTCATAATATATGTTTAGAGGTATTCCTTGTGTCTGTTTTATTTATCAGACACATGCGTGGATGTCAGATCAACACCGATCCGTTATTTATAGCTTTAAAATCGATTTATCACATGTTTGACGTCGTGGTAGCGTATTAAAGCCATTATTTATTTTTGATAATACACTAGTGTAATAAAGCCTTCACGCGACGTCACTCAAAGCATTGGCGACGTCGTCAAAGTTGCGCGTTTATTATAGTGAAAATAAGTAGCTATTTTATGTTTCGGCCGGAAAAAAGCTAACATGTGATAAAAAGAACATTACATTTGTGACTTTCCACATTGAATTTATTAAACTCGTTTAATAAATTCGATAAAATGCTCGGCAGAGCCTCGCATTTTATTATTTTATTCAACTCGTTTAATAAATTCAATATGAAAAGACACTCATGTAATATCCTCTATATACATGTCCTTTTAGTTCGAACAGGAAGTAGAGCAGTTAGAGTCATTGACAACCAAAGAGCAAAACACACAGTCGCCTGAATTTACTGTAAATGATACTTAAACAAGTATTTCTTTTCTCATCTCACTTGATGTGTATTTGCTTAGATGTCGATTATGTAACGGCATGGAAAATATTGAACCACAACGTATTAAAATCGATAAATCGAGAGTCAAAATATGGAGCGTTAATTTGAACAGCGCGTAAGATTTAACGGTGCAGAGGTAAAAAATTAGGTCGCATTTTGTTGCTGTAAAATACGAAATTTATGTGATGTTAGAATCGAAATAACGAATATGTGGCCATATTTTATTGCGTAATAAAATATAGGCACTCGTTTTGATGCGATCATTAAATCACTCGTGCTACGCACTCGTGATTTAATTACTACGCATCAACACTCGGGCCTATATTTTATTACGCAATAAAATATGGTCACATATTCGTTATTTCTTAAATAAAAAGTAAAGGAAAGTAATTATTTATTAGATTGCTAGTACTTAAATGGCATTCGATTTCTGACTGGTGTGACACATAACTATGGTTATCGGATTTCAAAACGCGACATTGGGTTAAGTTGGTTTGTACCAAGAATACAAGTATTATGTCTCAGTGTTTTACATGGTATTGAAGGTCAACTTAATGCCGTCATTTTGATACCCAAATAGCATCACATGGATAAGACGTCAGTTCATAACATGAAAGTAACAGGTTTATTGATAAATTAACTTAATAAATTATATAAACGCAGAAAGTTATAAGCCTGTGATGAGGTCGATTTATGGTATGGTAAGGAATGCAAAATAAAACATTTTACAAAAACTGAAGGTAATTTCTATTAGGAAAATATCATACCAAATTTTCAAAATAATTCGGTTTCTTCGCATTTAACATAGGTTCGAATCATTTGGATCCATTGATTGACGCATTCAATTACAAATGATCAAACGTGGGACTTTGATTTTCTGGAGCGAAGCCTTTGTTCCGTTGTTATGCAATATACATGTATTATTAAATACTTGTTTGATATTTATTCCTTGGTACCGAAATGACGTCATTAAATTGACATTTAATGTGACCACCTACATTTAGATACCATCAATTATCTTGCTTTCCTGGAAAATTCAACATACTTCATTATCGCCCAACATCCTAGATCTTATAGACATGCATGTTATCCCAACTTTCCCCTTATCAACTATCTTCTGTTAGAAATACTCATCTATATTTAGTTGATTATAAATTATTCAATTACATTTGTAGTAATAGTATTAGTATACATTTTGTGATATTATTAAACTTTTCATATGCTTAATTGCATTTTTGATGAATGTATGTATAGCACTCTTTGCTTTCTTTACCACCATTCATATTATTGTGGTATACCGTGCACCTGTGTATTGCGAGTAAATGAGTAATTTAGTCATGATGTTATTCAATACTCCGTACACAAGCTAGATACTTGGCAATACTCAGTACAATAAAAAGCAATACTCAGTACAGTAACTTGTGTCTGTTTTTAGTTAAGTATCTTCCTTGTACTTTTGGCAATACTCCGTACACAAGCTAGATACTTGGCAATACTCAGTACAATAAAAAAGCAATACTCAGTACAGTTACTTGTGACTGTGTTTTTAGTTAAGTATCTTCCTTGTATTTTTGTCATGTTTTCTGAAATTTGGACTAAAAATAAATAATATTTCGGTTGAGAACAAAAAGAATATTTAGTTCAAAAACAATAACACCTTTGTATTACAATTACTGTAATAGTAATTTGCAGTTTCACGATCAACATTTATGATTGAACAGTCACCTATTCCAGGAAATTTAAACACTTAAACAAATACCTGCTATTCTTTGATGTCTTCTAGGACTATAAAATATATAACGATGCTTAAAAAACTTTTGAGATATCTGAAGAAATGAGTAGCCTGTCAAATATCGTAACTGAACTCGTTTCCAGTTCTAGATCGCGAAAAGTAATGATATTACTCAAATTTACTTGCAATATCTAGTGTATGGTATACCGCATTGGACATGCTATGTTTATTTTTGAATAAATATTTGTAATGATAATCTAATAGTCAGTTTCTGAATAAACGTTAGTCTAGTTGTCCTCAACCAAACATACATGTATACCATAATGTCATTGTAAATATTTGTATGAACAATGTCTTACTCACCAAATTATGCTAATAGTGGTAACGAGGAATAGCTTAAAGTGTATAAGCCATTCATTAACTTTTAAAATATTTGTGAAGATTTTAATTTTGTAGGATTTTCCTTTAAAATAAGGCTTATTTTATCATCAAAGTTGAATAATTCATGCCAGGATATGACTTTACGATCGTATTGAGGTATTTTATAAATTTATGTTAATAAAATGTGTAAATTTTATGCATTAACTCGATCTTTTTAAGAACGCACAATGTGCAAGTACATAATTCAACCACACAAATTTGCAAAGGTGCTGCCCCACAGATCGGGCTAAAATCTTTGTATGTCGTAATTTTCCTACCTAACCAAGTATTTATATAATAGAAAGCCACTGGTGGTTGCTTTATGAAAGATTTATGGCATATAAGCAATTTAAATAACTCTTGATATTTGACACTCAGTATTTTTCTGTTTGAAAATATCGCAGAGTTTCCTTCCAAAATGTTCTGTGAATTATGTAATTCACACATGATCAAACTGTAACTTCAACAAACTAAAGCCGAATCATCTGTGAGGTATTCGGTTCGTTTCACAATTCCTTTTCATCGAATGGAAACAAATGTCAGGCAATTTAAGTGATAGCAGTGCTAATTCTATAGGGTATTAATACTCTATAGAATTTTGGGTGTAAAAATGCTAAATTACTACAAAATGCCGATGTTTCCCAAATTATCTTTTATGTCAATGTGGTTGTTTATGGCATATACAGGAAACTATACCAAAATTACATGAATATTTGACAATTTAATTTTATTTTTGCAATACACCAATACGTGAGGCAGTCTCTTTAAATGGCAGGTGCAAAGTTACAATTCACAAAGTATAAATTTCATTGAAAATTGGACAGTGTGTATGTACATTTGTATTTAAAATTGCATGACAGGATTAGATTCTATTAGAAATCTACAACAAACCTAGATTGAATTTGATATCAAATGCTAAATATATTGATTCTTAATAGAACAGGTTTTAAATGAACATGCATAGCTTTTTATGATTTCAAGAACATTTTAGAACATTAATGAAACGTATTGATTATACTAAGGTTTGGTTAGAAACTACTCTTAGTTATGATATATTGTAGATTTATGATTGATGAATGCCCAGTGTTGTAGTCAGTAGTTTAACAAGGCATGGACATTAGTTATAAAAGAGGCATTTTCGAGATATCTTGTATGAGTTGACTGTATTAGAATAACTCACAAAGAATGACTAATTTACTAATTAATGAAAGTTCTGTACCAGTTTTGAGTTTGAATTTTTATTGCGATTTATTTTTAAATTAATGTTTTATTTTCGGAAACATTTCTTCTATCTTTAGTAACAGTAACCTGAGCTAAAAAAAACTCTGTTCAAGCTTGCCGCATGTGCATGATCAACTCATTTCTAATTAATTCGAGTTATTGACCAGAAACTATTTTTCCTTATCTTAGTAACAATGACATTGACCCTAGTGAAACAAAAACCAATTACAACATTTTTTTTATATAAAGAAGAATCTACTTACAAACATAGTATCATTGCCAACAGTATGCTCAATGGAAGTTATCAAAAATACAGTAAAAAGTATGCAATTTTCAATGTTTCTCGAACAGATGGAGGAACCTTTAATCACCTCCAGTTTTGTTCTGGTCATTGGGGGATTAAAATATTTAAACATCAGTTCTTGTTACCTTTATATAGCAGTGGCTTGTTCAATGCGTGTTCCTCCAGAAAACCATATTTAGATTGTGCAGTTTCTTCGGCCGATCTCATAACAAAACCAATTGCCCATGCTCTCTATATAACAAACAACTGATATATATTCCCCAAATGACATGGCTAACATGCAGTTACTGTGACAAATTTGAGTTATTGGTTGGAGCAGAATGTAAACTGCATTGTTTTGTTATTTTTCAGGACATCGAGGTTTGTCTGTTAATTGGATGGAGCCAGGACTTCATTATTCTGGTAATGATAGTAAGCCATCGAACAATATGCTGACAGAATGGAGAACAGAGTATGAGGATCTTCCAGATAACCCCATCCATCTCAATACAGCTGGACATATAATACCTGCTGAATCTTCCAGATAATTCCATCCATCTCAATATATCTGGACATATAATACCAACTGCATCTTCCAGATAATACCATCCATCTCAATACAGCTGGACATATAATACCAACTGAATCTTCCAGATAATCCCATCCATCTCAATATATCTGGACATATAATACCTGCTGCATCTTCCAGATAACCCCATCCATCTCAATATATCTGGACATATAATACCTGCTTCATCTTCCAGATAACCCCATCCATCTCAATATATCTGGACATATAATACCAACTGCATCTTCCAGATAATACCATCCATCTCAATATAGCTGGACATATAATACCAACTGAATCTTCCAGATAACCCCATCCATCTCAATATATCTGGACATATAATACCAGCTGCTTCTTCCAGATAATACCATCCATCTCAATTTAGCTGGACATATAATACCTGCTGCATCTTCCAGATAATCCCATCCATCTCAATATAGCTGGACATATAATACCTGCTGCATCTTCCAGATCATTCCACCCATCTCAATATAGCTGGACATATAATACCTGCTGAATCTTCCAGATAATCCCATCCATCTCAATATATCTGGACATATAATACCAGCTGCATCTTCCAGATAATCCCATCCATCTCAATATATCTGGACATATAATACCAACTGAATCTTCCAGATAACCCCATCCATCTCAATACAGCTGGACATATAATACCTGCTGAATCTTCCAGATAACCCCATCCAACACAATATAGCTGGACATATAATACCTGCTGCATCTTCCAGATAATACCATCCATCTCAATATATCTGGACATATAATACCTGCTGCATCTTCCAGATAATACCATCCATCTCAATATATCTGGACATATAATACCTGCTGAATCAGATCATGCTTAATGTTATACACTGCCCATCTGAACATTTGGTTTTTAAAAATTATGTCATCCTTTTTTGTGAACGCATTGGCTAAAACATAAGCAATTGTCTAAGGGTGGGTGAGCACAGATGTTCTGTTTGACACCACGTAGCTCGCTAGAGAGGTTATGGCTGACACCACATAGCTCGCTAGAGAGGTTCTGTCTGACACCACATTGCTCGCTAAAGAGGTTCTGTCCATCACCTGGTTCTGGTTTAACGATGTTCTGTCTGACACCACATAGCTCGATAGAGTGGTTCTGTCCATCATCAGGTTCTGGTTTAACGATGTTTTGTCTGACGTCGACTTTTGATTTGCTATTTAGCTCGACTTGCAGTATTAAACCGAATGTTTGCATTTGTTTTAATAGTTATATAATCGATTGCTGAATGTGTTTGTCTAAAGATTTGTTGTAACGATTGTA
Source organism: Spisula solida (assembly GCA_947247005.1). Lineage (NCBI taxonomy): Eukaryota > Metazoa > Mollusca > Bivalvia > Venerida > Mactridae > Spisula > Spisula solida. Next base: position 7,564,978 of record OX365947.1, read on the forward strand.
CTTCGGTCAAAAATTTACCATCGAGAAGTTTTTATGATACTAGTATAAATCCTCAATACCGCATCGTAACTTTATAGCTTCGGTTACGCACATCAGTGCACAAGTTGTATTTTATATCCTGACATAGTATACCTCTGCTTTTGTTCTTTTTGATATAAGATATGTAGTTTTTGTACCATGTCTTTATGACGTCCCCTGTATATAAACATACTTTTCTAGTTTTCTTTGTATGTATTAATACTTGTTGAGTGTCCAGGTTACCTATATATTTGGCAAATGACATGTATGTGAAGCCCACTAAACGTTTTAACTTTTAACTTGACTTGGTTTGTCAATTGATTGTTGATGATTTTGTGTGTATGTATTAACATTTATTGAGCGTTCATTTTAATCATATATTTGGCAAATGACATGAATGTTAAGCCCATTAAACGTTTTTAACTTGACTTGGTTTGTCAATTAATTGTTGTATGTGTTCAAACGTCTCGACAATGTCGTTGTCTTTAACACATGTTTGACTGTATACTAGTACTTATTATTGTAGAGAACTTTAAGTTGTGTTGACTGTATTATATTTACATGAACTGTTTAAAAGTATAACTCGATTAATCAGGTCAGTCATTTGTTTACATAATATTGTGAAAAAAAACATTGCAATTTCTCTTATTGATGTTTTATTTGTATACAAACAATGAAATATCAACTCACAGTTTTTGTATTGTTTTCAACATTTTACCGGTAAAAAGGCAGTGATAATCAATATACTAAGCAACATATTCATACATACAATGTCTGCAGAATAGAAATTATTAAGAGAAATTGCAATTTATACACATGTATAGTAAAATGTACGGATGACAAAATACTAATTTTGCAAGAGTTGCTCCCCTTAGACTATAAATTATGCATTTATTGTTTACATTTCGTTATTTTGGTTACAAACCAACTGGAGGCTTTATTTTGTTTCTCCCATCTTAATGGTGTTTTCCACCTTTATGACTCAACTAAAGTGATCACAAGGCATAGTTTTTTGCAAGTAAATACTGAACTCCCAAAAAGACAATCTGGCACTTTTTAAAAGTAAGGCTTCAATTGGTTGAAACGTCATATTTTGCATCAACTAAAATCGTTCGACTGCAACATTCAACATACATCGGTTTATTACAATCTCATTAAAATCTGCAGACCCTAACATTTGCTCCATTTCTTTACGCTGCTAGAGATCTGACTACATTCCTAATTCAAATGACCTCTCTAGCGAACAATGACTTCACGTAGTCACTGCACTTTAAGATTTGTGAAAGCAACGATTTGGTTGGATGACGTAAAGTTCACATCGACATGACCTCACACAGAGTGTCATCAGATCCTATATCAGCGTAAAGTAGTGAAGCGTAATAAGGGTCTGCTTTTAATGAGATTGGGTTTATTATTACACAAACACTGCATTACGCTAACAACGACGAGTGATAGAAGGTAAATGTGGATATAAGTATATAGCAATACAGCCTCGTACATCACTTAATATCTTTATATGATTTGAATTATCGTCGGTGAAATTGGCAAAACTGTCATCTAAATTCTCATGATTTATTTCTTCTTCAGATCTCGACTGTGTTTGAAAATACCGAATCCATGGTATCATGTTTAGTCAAATAATATGGCTAAGTTTGCATCATTATGCACATCTACGTTTACATTTTATTTGTAAAGTACAGAAGTTTTATGTTATGTGTTATTTATACATTGCCAAAAAAAGCTAAATGAAGTTGTGGCTTGAGAAATTGAGCTTTGCACATTTCACCGATGATATACCCTTTTCATGTAAACTCAAATTCAAATAACGAGAGAGATACATAGTACGTAAACGATGAAATTGACTTGTATGTCTTCGGAAATATTATCAACCCAACCGAAATGAAAGCTAAAAATACGCACTTGTGTTTTTATATTATTTTGGTATAATGTAGCTATACCATATACACGTATAGTACTTCCTTTACTTATATCCTCTAATAAATCAAAAAGACGTAACTGTATATCACGAGTTAATCATATATGGAGTCACGAGTCAATCATTTCCGAACGTTGAGTTAAATGCATCTTATAAATCCAGTTCAGGACAAGGGATATATCTGAAAACAGACAAGTACATGTATTGTGATACAGAATACTATAGTGTATAATCATTTTCAGTTTCAGACTATGAGTCTTTATAAAGATTAGTCCAAAAGTGTGACTGCTAGTGTCAACATGAGCAAGTTGTGGACGGACAGACAACGAGAGCTCATATTGCCACTTTGTGACTTGTAAGCTACAATAAGTTGACATAATATCATGGGTTTTAAAAACTATCAAAATAAACATAACGTTTGTATTTCGAATGCACAAAAATACATTTTATAATGATTAAAAATGCAGACATCATAGAAAGGTAACAATAGTGTAACTTTGTTACCTTTGTTAAGTATTTTATATGATTTACACATTCAAATAAGTTTGTCTTGACATGATGCTTAATAAATGGTTGGTTGTGTTGCAATTGTATCATTTCAATACATACATATTTCAGTAAACAGTATAATTGTTTATGTAAATACTTACTCAAATTCTATTTCAACTTTACCCAAAGGTCGCCTCTCGCAGCAACAATCATATGGGGCCCCGCTAGTTGGGGTCATCGTACTATCTGATCCCTGCAACAATGTTTAAATCGAACTGAATCACTGGTCCTGACAGACATTCATATTATCTATACAATCATGTACAGTGAAGTTCCGCTAATAAGACCAGTCAAAAAGGAGGTCTTAGTAGCGAATCGGTCTTATTAGCGGACCTTTTTTGTTCTAAATTTAATACTTTGGGACCTTAAACTGGCAAAATTCTGCATGATTTCAAAATAATCAAAGTGGTCTTATAAGGGAAATTAACGTCTACATACCGACTTATTACTAGATGTATTTTCTAGCTACTTAATGGAACAACCAACTATTACATTTGTACATCTTTTATTTAACTGTTCGTGTAGTTGACAGTCTCTTGCATCAGTCAGTCAAATATATCAGGTACAAGAGCCATCAGACAATAACAAATTACAAGGACGACCATACAATACATGGAAAACTCACACAGCAACACTCGATAGAAAGATAGTAAATTGGACAGGAATAACAGAGCTCGAAATGTACAAAACAGAACAGTGTTCAAAACGCTTGCTTGAAAGTAGCCCCGATCAAAATGACGTATTGCATAAAGGAACGAAACAGCCTTGTGCTGGACTTTCAAGTTGCAGAAAGGCCCTCGCTTCCGAAGCGCACACCCTATCTCTAGACCACCGCTTCCTATTTAATAACACGAAAATACGGTGTAGAATTAACACTAGCGTCAACACCCGAAAGGCGTTAGGTTATGCATATTAATAGCATCTGCATAATGTCCGGTCATAGCACAATGAAATAGGAAACATAAATGGAATTGGACCCACCAGTAAGCTTGCAGTTAGCTGTCATAGTAAAGGATTAAAAGTTATAACCTCTATGGAGATAGTTTTCATATCTTGATAAATATTTTGTTTCATGAAAGTGACTATAACCCAAAATATTTCGAAATTTATCAAGCGCATCAAAATACAATTGATGTTAAGAAACTTCCTGTTGCAGAACAGTGTTCAAATTAACACCATATAAAAATGCTGAAACGTTTATGGAAGCGCTAACCTTATTGTAGTAACTTATGAGTAATACAATGATTTTGAGTGTTAAATTCGTTATAACCGGGAATAGGCTCTCGAAAAACAAATTAATTGATAAGTAAACGCCATATGAAGTTGCTCTGCGAACATCAATGTTTCGAAATTAAATTCCACTTATTTGTAGTTTATCTTACGAACAACATCGCTTGTAATATCCGGGACAGATGCGTGTGTATCAGATTAAATAAGAACACACTAGATACAGAAAGCAATACATACGGTCGTGGTTGTCTGTAGTCCTTCTTCGGTTGTGCTATAAATAGAACAGTCCTATTGTTAAGGTATTGGCATTTTATAGTTCGTTCTACATTAAAACTATCGGATGAGTCGTATATTATATTGAGTAGCTTCTTGGAACGAAAATTCCCTAGCAGAACCGAGCCGGATAAACATGATCTCACTTTTAGATATGTTTAGTAAGGATATGGTCATACATTAAACGGCACTTTATTTAGTGATGCCTCACACGCTATGGCACGCTACATCGTGATAGTGCAATTAACTATTTTCTATTACTGTTACATGTATCTCATTAACAAGTGGAGGGACAACCTAAGTCATCATCAATGATACAAAAGAAGAGAGCTTAGCAAAAACACTCTGTTAAAGGCCTATATTGTCACTAGTTTTTATCAACAGACCCGGATAAACGTTTCTATCCAAGTCATCTTTCTAGTCTTTAAATAACAAAACCACCATTGTCAGGACTAGTTCAACAAGAGACTGCATAAATATTCGGTGGTTAAACTATGGTCGAACTATCGCTAGTTTGCTTTTGTTCTTGTGTATACTGCGCCATCTTGAAACTACTCAAACGCCAATGTAATGTGGGTTTGGGTGCCCGTAGAAACCAGACATGCGCAGATATAAACGAACCAGACCAGAATAGTTTGCGCCAAATCCCAACCTTGGTTTGAACATTTGCCATGCCAATAAAGCCAATACAATTACCAATGAGTTGGTCCACAACTTCAAAAACTTCACGACCCATTTGGACCAAGAGACATTGCATTGGCTGTGTTAAGGCGCCAACTATAATCTAGTCTGGTTCGATTATCTTCGCAAGTCTGGTTTCTCCAGGCGCCAAAACCCACATTCGCGCTTGAGAAGTTTCAAGATGGTGCAGATGAACAATAATAAAAGCGAACTAGCGATAGTTAGACCATAGTTAAACTATCGTGAACCTGGTAAGCGCCAAAAACCCTGTCATTGATAGAACAAGAAGAATGGAAAGTATACATTTTAACAATGACATAAAGACAAACACAGAGCATGTCGTCACAACAACGAAGATTGCAAACTCCCCGCATTGGTTACTTCCCTTTGCTCAGATCTAACCACTGCGACCACAGGATTTTTTAACTGAGTTTGATTATTGTTTTAATTTTGTACTGTGCATACTTTGATATTGATTTTATTGTTCACGCTCGTTAATGATATCGATATTAGAATAAATATTCCGTTACGGGTGAATGCAGTCGCATTTGTATCGAAGAAAAGATCAATAAATCAGGAAACTAGTTCATTGCGGCGATATCGTTCTAAGTAGTAAATCGGCTTTCCAGAGAACTTTAATTTTCAAATTCGAGATTTACTTCATCGCTCCACATTCTCAATCAAATTGGGCCGCATCCAATTTCTACTGATTGATGTTTTATATTGCCAGTCTTTGGTTTGTCTGCTTCTATTTATATAACGTCTATTTTATCAATGAAATAAAGCGCAGGGACTTCTTTTAACGGTTTGTTCTCCATTTTGGAACGTCATGTGACTACTGAGGACCAATGATGGCAGCGTTTACTGAGAGTGATAACGGAAGTCAATGTTGTGAGGAGCTTGCGAAGATTGAGGAAGAGAAGTATGTAACACTTACGTTGTTGTTGTTGGTGCTGAAGTGGTCGACGTAGAGGACGTGGTAGAGGTCGTCGTGCTCGCCGTTATAGAAGTGGTTGACGACGTGGTCGACGTTGTAGAAGTCGACGACGTTGAAGTTGTTGAAGTAGTTGTTGTATTTCTACATTAATTATGCATCAATGTTAGTACGAAGTTATGTCTCGGATGTCTTGTCTGTTTGGGGCAGTGTTTCTTACAAACATTCAAGCAAAATGCTGCCAAGTTTTTTATCCATAAGGAACTTTATCCACTCAGTTTGATAAAATTTCAAATCACTAAGCTCAGGAACTATTCGTATACTTGTATGTAAGTCTATTAAAAATGAATACTGTTTAAACTATGCTCAGGAACTAACTTTATAATATAAACTAGACGTTTAATTGATAAGAAATGTATGTATGTATGTTATAATACTCAACGGATACGAAATAGACGGAAAGAAACATGGCTAAGGAGCATTAGCAATGAAGTTAAAACTATTGGAAACACTGTCGGAGAAGTGAACGATTGACAGCAATGGAAAGTCTTGCAGCGCCTTTATTTACATGAAGAAGATAAGTAAGTCAGTAACGTAAAACTGACATGTTCATTCATATATTAAAGGTTTTGTAATATACATGTACTTCATATGTACCCAATTCAAATTACATAAATAAGGAATTGAATGCGCATCTCATATTTACATACGGTTGAACGCGCATCTTATATTTACATATTGTTGAACGCGCATCTCATATTTACATATTGTTGAACGCGCGTCTCATATTTACATATTGTTGAACGCGCATCTCATATTTACATACGGTTGAACGCGCATCTTATATTTACATATTGTTGAACGCGCATCTCATATTTACATATTGTTGAACGCGCATCTTATATTTACATATTGTTGAACGCGCATCTCATATTTACATATTGTTGAACGCGCATCTCATATTTACATATTGTTGAACGCGCATCTCATATTTACATATTGTTGAACGCGCATCTCATATTTACATATTGTTGAACGCGCATCTCATATTTACATATTGTTGAACGCGCATTTTATATTTACATATTGTTGTAAAACATCGAGTACAAAATGTATTTCAAAATAACGCCATGAGTTGCATTACGGTAGAATAACCTCAAATGTCAACAAAAGTAATAATTCAATTTAAGATTAATTTCTGTAGAAAGACTTACGTGAGTTGGAAAGTACACTCAGACAGTCTACATCCATATTCAAACTAAAAATCAACAAATTAGAATAACAACTGCATAATCATGTTATTTACCGGAAAAGATATAAGTTTATCACATAACATGCTGTCCAGGAGTGCCGTAAAGCCGTGACGTAAATATCGTTCGGCACTCCCAGACCGTGCAATAAATATTTAAATTAGCTTGACGTCACGTTAGCCAATCCATGCATTGATCCATCACTGACGTCAGGATAATATCAACGTCGCCATGACGTCGCGCTCATTGTACCGCTAAACTTCTTGGGCTGAAACATATGCAGCGCACATCATCCTTCTGAACAATATTGAGCGTTTTCTAAGGTTATATGATAAATAGAATCTTACATTCGTGCTCATTACATACGAGTTTTATTAAACTCGTCGACAAAACAATATGATACTCGGCAAAGCCTCGTGTCATATCATTTTGTCCACTCGTTTAATAAAACTCGTATGTAATGAGCACTCTTGCAAGATCCTCTATATAATGCGTTTCTTGATAGATAGAGCACATGTATTATGTTAAAAATTATGGATAATAGATATAAAGCCTATATTGGCTTAGATGTCGTCCAAAATTATTGAGACGTCATGGTAAATGGGCTGTGTTAATAAACTTCAGCGCTGACGACGCATGGCAAACATAGACAAGCCAAAGGTAAACTTTCAAACACATTAACAGTAAGCCTTATTATGTCAGTATATCTTGCCTCGTGATTACAATAACGAAAATATCTGATACTATTTAATGCTGACCACTGAAATAGTGAAATAATCAAATACAAAATGTATAAAGAATAAAGCAATTTGAACGTATTATTGCATGTACGTCAGTGGTTCCATGTGACTCGGCAGTAGGGGTTTTGACTCTTGAATTTTTAACAAAAAAATTATCAAAATGACTCATCAGATACAGAAGCTAGTGGGACCCATAAAAGTGGCATTATTCATCACAGTGGCATTATCAAGAATTATATGTAGTCATAAGGGCATAAAAACATTAAATCATTTTGAAATTTAAACTTTTTTTTAAATGCCAAGCATAGCCTTTATTTGCCAGTCAGCTTTATGCTGAAATATGGCATGCATATATGTGTGCCCCCACTCGGACTGGAACCCGGGTCGCCAGATTAGACGGCAAGAGCATTAACCATTGAGCTACGGAGGCCACACTTGAATAAAGGCATAACATCGCATCTGGACTGTTTAACTAACATAAAGTGCTACGTACCTGATACTTATCATCAGAGCATAGAGTTTTGTCACCAGGAACAATATTACCAGTACATCCAGAAGATTCTGTTTGACACTGCACCTCTTTGTAGCATAAGGTGCTGCCAGTGAATCCCTGAATTATGAAATAAATGTGCAAATACGATCAAGAAAGGTATTTCACAAACGTCCTTCCGAACGAGCATGTGAGTAAATAAATTATGATACGAAAGGACAAGGTTCACAAATGGTTTTTTTTGGCCCTGTGATTTTTTAAAAAAATGTATGTTCCTATAAATATGTCCTATCATTGTAATACCCAACGTAAGATTATGCATTTTCGAGTTACACCGCAAAGATAAATATTAACGGATAAAGATAAAAGCTCGCTATATAAATGGATCGTGTCAAAATATGTGCCAGTGCATTTAATATACTACTAAATATTTGAAATGGGTATTGAATAGTTTTCATATTGAATAAGATGGATTAATGAAACTTTGAAAAACGTAATGTAACATCCGCAATACTATAAACGCAGATACAGATCATTACAAACGTTGATGTCTAAATGCTGATAACCCCGACCTTACTAAAATTGTTGTGTTGCATTCAAGCCTCTGTGATAACAGATTCTGTTCCGTTTTGTTTTGGCATTTTGGGTCACAATATCAGGATAGAAAAGGGGTGAAAATGTCCATGTTATTGTTGCAACGTTGGTCTCTGTCGATAGGGCTTATCAGTTGCCTGGAAAATGGCGACATAATGCCATTGCATACCAAATACATTTACATTATATTTCGAAATTTAGCGGCAGATTAGATTATTTCTTAATTGGTTATGTTTAAAAGTCTAAAGTTAAAGTAAGATCGACAACGAATAAATGCTTAGCATTGTATGAATAGACAGTTAGATAATCCCTTAGGATCATTAGGCCAAGTTTATCTTGAACATAAGAATTATATTTTCTAAATGTACATTTTCTTGTATTCTTGAATTGTGGAATAATAGATTTTGATAATCATTGTCTCTCTGGAGATTGTTTTATTTTTATCGGAGTATAAGTGAGATATTGTACTAGTTTTTCGTCAAAAGTGTCTTCTTCGCCTCGCACAAGTATGTTGTGTATCTTCATCAAACTGTACAATAACCATTGTACGAAGACACTTTTGACGAATAACTAGTACAATATATCTTACATGTTATGAGGGAAATTTGGATATGTATGCTTAATTTTTGAAAGACAGTGTTGGGTTATTAGAAATACAAGTATAGGACAGGTTTATACGAATATGCATTTTATATTTTGATAAAAAAGACCCAAACTAAGCCATAAACGAACCTTGTCCTTTAACAGCCTAAAGTAGACCATTATATACGGTTTATTTCATCACGCAACAACATATATACGTTTACCCGAAGTAATATACAGGCTTGATTAGAATAATAAACATTGTTTCAATAACCAGCTCGATGGTGTTGTTAGTTGAAAATTAATTAGGGGGACAATGTGGCTCGACGATTTAAAAAAATACTCGCATAAACTGTAGTTTACGACTGCAGATAGTTAATCGATTACGGTTGATAAAAAATCCATTTAGGCCAGAGTTTTTTAATTTTTTGTTACTCGGACATTTTTCAAAAAAAAGTCCACAGGAGGAGGGAAAAAAATAAAAATAAAAACTCCCACAATATAGCTTCCACGAGCTGGTGGTGGTAGAATAGTCAATGACGGTCCAATATAAAGCAATCAACACTCAACAACAGTGTTAGTTTTCAAGAAAACAGCCAATTTTCCTTAAGACAAGGACACTTTAGTGAAACACTAATATAATCAAACTTATTATTAACAAATTAATGAAATAATAATACAAGGCTGGTGCATTTACCATCAAAACATATGCAATTTTGTTTCTTTCCAGTTTTTCAATTTTTTTTTGAAAATGCCACAAAATTGGACAGGAGGGTCCGAGTAACGAAAAATAAAAGGACTCTGGCCTTACCCCGCAAACTGTCGAAGTGTGTGTTGATGTTCCGTACAATATATCACACTGTTCGTCCATAGTATAGGTTTCTCCAAACGAGTTAGAAGTCAAAAACTCGTACAAGTCGGTACCAATGTTCTGTTCCTCCAGACAATTGTTTGTCCTGTCGTAACAGAACATAGTATATAACATATGGATGTATAGCACTAGAGAATAGGTGGTGATAGAACATGATATAGAACATATGGATGTATAGCACTACAGAATATGTGGTAATAGAACATGATATAGAACATATGGATGTATAGCACTAGAGAATAGGTGGTGGTAGAACATGATATAGAACATATGGATGTATAGCACTAGAGAATATGTGGAGGTAGAACATGATATAGAACATATGGATGGGTAGCACAAGAGAATAGGTGGTGATAGAACATGATATAGAACATATGGATGTATAGCACTAGAGAATAGGTGGTGGTAGAACATGATATAGAACATATGGATGTATAGCACTAGAGAATATGTGGTGGTAGAACATGATATAGAACATATGAAGGAATAGCACTAGAGAATATGTGGTAGTAGAAAATATAGACTATCCGGTACTAGGTCAGTGCTTTGTACTACTTGAGTTAATTGGGTGAGTTGCAGAAAGGTTTATACGGCGAGCTTCGGCGTAGTTTGTTTATATAACTACATGGGTGAACAAAGAATCCGAAATAAAACCTACCATCCATTAATATCGTCTTCGAATCTATTTTCAGCGGTAGAGTCAAAGCTCCAAATAGCCAAGTTTAAGGCAGTAGGAATTGGGAAGACCCATTTCAGATGATCCAAAATGGTGTACTCTTCAAGTTTCCAATGAAGTAAAGTGCTAGGAAACCTAAACACAAATATAGGATAAATAAGTTCAAAGACAATATATTAAGTCATAATCGAAATTTACAATTCTCTTTCGTACTTGGCCTGAAAAGTATTGGGTTAGGTGAAACTATTGACGACTACAAGCGAGAATGGAAAGTCGGTCGTCTTGTCGCATATAAATGCGATCCGAGCGAAACAGAATAAAATTATCGTGTCGCATCAGAGCGACGGCAGCGGTTGGACGTAACGTTTTCTTTGGTGCATATATGCGATGGCAGCATGCTAAAGGTTAACCGCAAAAAGATATAAGATATAAGAATAAGTATCATAGATAGAAAACGAGTATTGAGCCTTGACTGCACTTATAATTTTAGACTCGTCCTCGTTATAGGGGGTAATGCACCTATGAATGTTTTCCCCCAGGGGGGGGGGGGCGGCGGGCTGACCCAGGGGAATTTGACATTTTTAATTTTTCAAAGTCTAAATTCCCACCCTAGAGCAAGGACAATTTGTCTAAATCCCCTCACTGAGAGATGCTTTACATACCCCCGGGATCAAAATTTAGGCCAAAGTCTATTTCCCCGGGACTCGGCACCATTCTGTCTGTCAAATTCCCCACCTATCGGGAACAGCCTTCTGTCAAAAGTCCCGTGTATGCCCGCCCCCCGCCCCCTCTGGGGGAAAACATTGATAGGTGCATAACTTGAAAAATGTAAGATTGTAATCCGTCCATTGTCCTCTATATGTTAGGAACCACCAAATAGATTAGTTCTTTAGTTCATTTTATAGTGACAATGGTACCGGTCGGCCTCAAATTTCAACAAGTTTTAGTCTATGGACAGCTGGCACACATATACTATCTTAAAGCAGTATGTTTAAGCTTCAAAATAATACAATAAAAAAGGGGGGTCAAGTACCTTCTAAGAAAACATTTGCTCGTAAAGATATAGAACATATTTTCGCTATCGCGCGGATTGATCCCAGACCGGTTAACCCCTACTCTACTTTCACTTTCATATTTAGGTCAAAATGTCACAAAATTCAAAAGTAAACAGTTTCACTATTATCACATACATGACTGTGCACAATCACTTTAAACTCAATTTAATGATTTCAAAGCAGACTTAAGCAGACTTGTCAATCCATACCACCATTTCCAGTCAATCCAATGTTTCTTTCAGGACTCTTTGCGTATCACAATTTGGGCCGCTTATGTATTTAGTGGTTCATTACCTATATAGACCCGTCTGTACCAAGAAATCCAATATGGCGTCCAAGATGGCCGCCTTCTTGACAGTACTCGAATGTTGTCAATGTTATGAAAATATCAATGATATGGTGCAACGTTTTGAAATATCTTTGCAGGCTCGTATATTTAAACGGAGGACACAATCGTAAACGAGCACTTTTTACGAACGAAACGTGAACATTCGTAAATGCAAGTTAAATTGACGTTCAATTTATCATCGGTCTTAATGTTACACACATTTCATAATTACCGAAAGCCTTAATTATAAGCGAATTAGATAATGCCTACCGATGTCAAATAAAGGTATACATTTATAACTCGGATTGAAAACAGGTGAGTGGTGTAGGCGTTCGAGATATCAATAGAAACTTTGACAAAACAATGACGTTCTTGCAGTAACAGTTATACACATAATGATTATTACAGCAAGGAATAAAAGTGTTTCTGCAAAGACATATTAGTTCTCTACGAGCTTTATAAACGGTAACTGTTACATATTACTCGTTAATAATCATCCTGTCATAAACCTTTGCATGTAGGCCTACATGTACTTCAATATTAAATTGTTGATTTTATGTACAAATCTAGCTATTACAGAGTTTGCTCCATTGTGTTATTGCAAGGACATAACTTATTACAACACATACTGACCATAATTATGTCTTAAAGTGATTCAAGCGAATATCACAATTTGGCAGATTTTAATGGGTCAAATTGTAAAAACTACAATCAAGAACTACTAACATACAGTAAAAACTTTTGAAATAATTCAATTTTCCAGTTTTATATTCGTAGTAGTAAGATCAATTTTAGTAACACAATGTTTTCTGTGCCATTTTACACCATATCTTATGTCGGCTAAGGTAATATCGAAGGTAAAGACTCATAGTCCCAGTCAAGCGTTCCTATGTCTGAGCTCTCGAGGGTTAAGCCGAATTTATTTTGAGTCACAGTCAAGCGTTCCTGTCACTGAACTATCGAAGGTAAAACCTCATTTATTTTGAGTCACAGTCAAGCGTTCCTATCACTGAACTATCGATGGTAAAACCGCATTTATTTTGAGTCACAGTCAAGCTCTTTACTAACTTTACTAGCGGTACCTGTGAAGATATTACGGCTATATAAGGCCGAGAACCAACCAAGTTATGAAATACACACGTGTACACAATAATAACTTACCCAAAAGCGACCGCTTGAGCAATAGCTCTGGTAGTATCGGGACCGAACGTTTCAGCAATCCCAACAGATCGCGGCGATGCTGTACAAAGTTGCCCGTTGCCATAAGCTATAAAAACAATACTCTTCGATGGAATTCAGGAAATAATTCAATATTTCATCATAGATCTACTATGATTAATACTAGGGAGTATTATTTCATTTCAATGGATTATTGAGTTTTTCAGTGAAAATAACAGTGACATTACCTCATTGTTATTTTCACTGTTTTAGAAGCTGGTTCCAGTATAATGCAGAAACGTAAAGTCAACGGCGCCGGACTTTAAAAAATGCGTTACGTCATCATGACGTCATAATTTTCACGTCGTGACGTTTCAATTAGGACGTGATTTTTTCCAATATGGATTTTCTGTGATCACTTGGTGAAATAAATTCGATCTTACACCAAAATCAACAAATATCCTTTATATAAACGGTCTGTTAAATTCTGTTTGTAATTATGATATTTACTTGTATAGTCAGTTTGCGATCAGGTTGGACTCCCATAAACCTTACATATCCTTAAAAGTATATAGAGGATCTTGCATGAGTGCGCATTACATACGAGTTTTATTAAACGACTGGACAAAATGATATGACACGAGGCTTTGCCGAGTGTCATATTGTTTTTGTCGACGAGTTTAATAACACTCGTGTAAGTAATGGTCACGGATGTAAGATTCTATTTATCACATAGACCTAACCTTAAAAAGTGCACATTATTGTTCAAAAGGATGATGTACGCTGTATATGTTTCATAATTTAGCGGTACGATGAGCGCGACGTCATGGCGATGATGATATTATCATGACGTCATTGACGGATCAATGCATGGATTGGCTAACGTCACGTCAAGCTAATTTAAATATTTATTGCACAGTCTGGGAGTGCCTAACGATATTTACGGCACGGCTTTACGGCACTCCAGGTCCGCAGGTTATGTGATAAAATGGATAAGAACAAAAAATACGTATCGTATTTAAATTGCCTAACCAACTCATATTCGTTTTGGTCAACAGGAGTGTATAGTTTGTACTGACGTCCAATGTATAATTTCAAGCGTAAATCAGGGTAAATACGTATGGGTAATTGAAGTGATCAGGGGTGGTATTCAATATTGATCTTATTTACTTGGAGAATAAGGAAAACCAATCACATCGCCTGTTACTGACTAAGAGTTTAATAAGTTGCGATCTGATTGGTTGTCCTTATCCTTAAGTCAAGTAAGATCAATATTAAAAACCAATCCAGATCAGCGAAAATCAGCAAGTTTGTCCTATAAACATGGTGTAAATGCATATCGGACTCATCTGTGTTCAAAATGAAAAAACGGTCCCTCTCTCTGTACTGCCACGGACCACTCTCTGTGCAAAACGATGGTCGTAACGGTCGGCGCACGGCTAGAGAGGAGTCCATAATACAAGAAGTGCATAAAAATCTGTAGACCATGAGTTGACCCAATGATTAACCATCATTGTCTTTTTATTGTTTCATTTGTTTTATCAGTTGCCAAAAGTTCAAAATAAGATTGATTGTCGACCGTTGGTACTATTTTGGATGAACACCAATCTGCGTTTATGAAGCTTAAACACGCTACTTCGATTTCGCTGAGCCACCAGATCCATCTCGGTTGTGGCACAGGAACCCTTCCTTATCTTTTCCTATATTGTGGCCTCCGTAGCTCAATGGTTAGCGCGCTTGCCGTCTAATTTGGCGACCCGGGTTCAAATCCGGGTGGGGGCAAACATATATGCCTGCCATATTTCAGAATGAAGCTGATTAGCAAATAAAGGCTATGCTCGGCATGCTCGGCATGCTCGGCATGCTCGGCATGTAACGTTTTTTACTGGTCGTAAAGAAAAACTTCAAAGGAAATTTGTACATAGAGTTGTTATAATGTAATTCCATTAATTGTGTTAAATTGACACATCAAGAGGACCCAAGGCGCCCTTGGTCGCTCATCAGTCGTAGTAGTGCATGTAGCCTATGCAGTAATAATTTGCAATTTCTGAGTAGGATTCATGAAAATGAAGAATCTGTAGCATGTAAAACGTGTTCATATTGCATTGTTATTTACATCAGATGACCCATATTTAACTGGACGAATCGCTAATCCATATAGACGAACGTTCTGACAATGAAAAATACAGTCTCGATATCTTACACAGGACTTTTCAATGATTTTACCTTATGACCTAGATATTGAACACAGAAGACCCAAAATCAAAGTTGACCTTTATTTTGTTTAGATGATCATTGTTACCAAGTTTCTTAAAGATTATGTCCAAATTGGGACTTCTAGTCTCCACACAAGCAAATTGTGGACGGACTTTGTGACAGACGAGCTAAAAATTAATTCTTACTTTTAATGAACGATATTTAAGATTGATGGGGTGCAACCTGATGGCTAACTGACTATAAGTAATATTTTAGTTTTCTATATCTGAAAAGTTTAATTACTATTGGCACGATTCGTTCATTTAGGTTATACAATATTGAACAATTATTGTATGACTGATACGTACCAATTTTGAATTTTCCATCTCCTAAGACATCATTCGCTAAGTCGGCTCTGAAAAATAACTATACTCCATATGAATGTGCTTTTTTTCTGTCCGAAAATGCCTTTAAAAAAGCGGTCTTCGTGATAGGATGAATGTTACACACACTTTACCAAGTTGATCACAATACAACGCAAAGCCTGTCTTTAATTTACCCAAGGCAATGGTTATTCCAAAGTGGTTGTCAATCGAAACCTTTTACTCAACGGTAAAAAATCGGCTCCATGATTCTACGCTGTCAGACGTGCACTTGTTAGGACGAATGTCAGGCTGACTTTATTAATAATGTTCCATGGAACGGGTTTGAACTTCGGGAATCTTTAGGAAGTGTGTGTTTTGGTGGGCGTACGGAACTCTATGCTTGAGAGGAAAACGTTTAACGGATTTTTTATACAGATAAGAACTTATTATGACCCATGCTGGCGGGGCCTTGTGTCTGCAGATCAAAACAAGCGCACGTCCTTTTAGAGTTATATTTGGCTAGTTTGACTTTGACAGAATCGTGGTTATGGACAGGCGGCATAGTGATGTCAGAATCGTGGTTATGGACAGGCGCCAGAGTGATGTCAGTATCGTGTTTATGGACAGGCGCCAGAGTGATGTCAGAATCGTGGTTATGGACAGGCGCCAGAGTGATGTCAGAATCGTGGTTATGGACAGGCGGCATAGTGATGTCAGAATCGTGGTTATGGACAGGCGACAGAGTGATGTCAGAATCGTGGTTATGGACAGGCGCCAGAGTGATGTCAGTATCGTGTTTATGGACAGGCGACAGAGTGATGTCAGAATCGTGGTTATGGACAGGCGCCAGAGTGATGTCAGAATCGTGGTTATGGACAGGCGCCATAGTGATGTCAGAATCGTGGTTATGGACAGGCGCCAGAGTGATGTCAGAATCGTGGTTATGGACAGGCGCCAGAGTGATGTCAGAATCGTGATAATGGACAGGCGACAGAGTGATGTCAAAATCGTGGTTATGGACAGGCGACATAGTGATGTCAGAATCGTGGTTATGGACAGGCGACAGAGTGATGTCAAAATCGTGGTTATGGACAGGCGACAGAGTGATGTCAGAATCGTGGTTATGGACAGGCGACAGAGTGATGTCAGAATCGTGGTTATGGACAGGCGACAGAGTGATGACAGAATCGTGGTTATGGACAGGCGACAGAGTGATGTCAGAATCGTGGTTATGGACAGGCGCCATAGTGATGTCAGAATCGTGGTTATGACAGGCGCCATAGTGATGTCATTCACTGTATTACTCTTATACATTCAATCCATGCTTGACACGGGTCACATTAAGGCCAAACAGTTAAAACTAGAATTAATAAGAAATGCACTAAGCACCAAGAGAAACGTGAATAACAGATCTCTGTGTGTATCTACGGTACATTTGGTTACAAGTTTAACAGAAATGTAATTTTTTCGCGGTATTTTTTGTGATGAGTATAGCATATTCTGACCAACCGGGCGTTAATATTTAATTTCTCCTATTTTTTGGCAAACGTTTGATTGGTTTTTAAAGCAGGTCAAATATCAAGCTATACAGCTAACGCATAAAGAACACCGAATGAGAACGGTCCAAACAGTGTATAAATATTGCTTAACCATATAGAGGAACAAACACATTACTGGTGTGCTGCGTAATTAGTGTTAACGGAATAATCAACCAAAATAAATTAGTGTAATTTGTTAGAGCTGTACCTTGTTAAAACAATTGTGTGATCCGTAGGAGTTATGGATTCACCATCTAAATACGATGCTAAGTCATTGACCACTGAGGTTATGGGCAAATAACCCCCCGATAAATGGTCGGCATACCAAAAGACGGCAGTATCCTGAAAAAGAATAACGTGTCTATTGACTATGCATTGCATGTTCTAATATATCACTGTTTGGTAGCCTGTATGCCAAAAAATGCGCTGAGAATTAAAGTTGGCGGGCGTGAAACTCGAGCTCAGTAAGTGTCATTTGTTTTCGACCGAGTCTTTTTAGATTTGATGTCCTTCAAACACCTTTCTTAGTGTTTTTATTAGACAATAATCGGTACTTGTGAGGGGTAGGACCATTTCTACAGATTTGTGTGATTATTTATGTACTGGTATTCGTACTGGGGGAAATATCGCCACTTTTCTTCTTGCGCCTCGTTTCACTTTTCAACTTTCACAAAACATCGTGTTCAGTTAAACTTTACAGAAGCATCACACATTGATTATGTCAACTAATAGATTATAACTTCATCTGAGCAAATTATTATAAGTCGATGTTCAAAAGAACAACTGTAAACATGTTTTCCCAAACATGATCGTCGGTCGCATATTTTATATTCTTATATTTTTCTAGATTGATACCTAGAGAAAAGTACACGACGAAAGGGAATATTGTAGTCACATATTTTCGTGGGTATAAAATTTTGTGAATTTTTATAAAACTGCATTTTCGAGGGGTCGTAAATTCGTGGAATACAAAATATTAAAGGATATATCCATGGTCGATATTTGAGAGGTCGATTAATCGTGGGGATAAGATTTCGTGGTCGAGTGTAACAATTTATATATTTTTTAAAAATTCTAACCTGTGGTTTATAGCCGGTGTGATGATAATTAACGATACATACATGTACAAAATGAAAAAGGAATACACATGTCGTTAATTATCATCACACTGGCTATTAACCACAGGTTAGAATTTTTTTGTATCGACAACTGATATATATAGTTGACTGGTTGTACTTACGGTGTCGCCGTCCGAATGATTGAAGTACACAGTTATAGGCGCTGTTTCAACTGTTGAGAACATAACATTGACCTGTGGAACAGATGTAACGTTATTCATCAGACGCAGAACAAAATTTACTTCAACAATACCAATGTAGCAACAAGTCAAATAGTTTTCCTCGGCCAGATAATTTACAGGCCAGTATTTACTACAGTAACTTTACTTAAGAAATAATGAATGTGTACATGTATGCGTTTTATATTAGAATGAAGCACAGTTACTAGTTTGGATGCGCACCTGAACAAGCTTTATTTTAGATAAAACACAGGTACATGTTTATTAATTCGATTCTAATATAGCCAATATTCTGCATTTGATATTACAAAAAGACGTAGTAACAATAGCACTACGTTCTTCATCGAACGGCTTATTTGCAGTTGTCAGTCTAAGCTGTATTTTATCGTTAATTCGTGCACACCTTATTTCCTCTATGTGTATATGGCTGAAACCGCTTGTTGGTTAGAATACCGGTTAATCCTACCTAATCAACATGGTAGGGAATGGGAAACACTCCATAAATTCTTTTGGCCTAACCATTTTCTAACATTCTACATTAATAGTAACAAAGCAGACCCCCTGTCGTGATTCGAACATTGAGACCATTTACAGCAGACGACTGGCGAATTCGTGAAGATGTGTCTAGACGGTACATCTCAAGAAACTGAGTGGTAGAAGTATACTACATGTAACTACACAGTATATTTTTAAACCAAAATGTACTGTCTAGACTCACCTTAAGTCAGACTGACACATTAGCCAATCAGGCATTGACATGTGGTCACGTGCTCCTCCATAGTCAAATTTCTTTAGATTTTCCAATAAACCCCCGGCCTCTAGGCCGAGGGTAATAACACGCGCCTTTTACATCACTAAAGGCTACATGTCCGAGACGAAATTTGCTTTACTTCGAAAACAAAAGCAACCGTAAGTATTTTATATCTTCATCGATTTCTATGACATATACGCCATGCCATAGGTTTCCCAAAATATAAGATCTTATTCATATTCAGCAGCTGGTATCGCAACACTAAATACAGGGGCGGTATTCACAAAGCATCTTAAGGAAAAACCTTAAAATTTTCTCAAAATCTCAAAATTTCCTTAAGTGTATTCGCTTAACAGTTAAATCAAGATTATCAATTATTTACATGGTTTAGAAGCATTAAGTAAAGAGCTACAATAGTCTGTAAGAAAACATGGATTATTCTTCAAGTTGCAGGACATATGAGCTTCTCAAATATTTAATTTAAGTCAAAATATTTAAGTTTTCACTTAAGATGCTTTGTGAATACCAGCCCAGATCACCAACAGCATATGAGCCGCATCGTGACAATTTCGACCTAGTGGTCAAATTTGACATTTTTGTGTTGTTTCTGTTTATTACAATTTGATCTTTTGTAAATTATTCAAAGCTTATTTATCGAATTTAAAGTATCTTTAATAGCTAAACATTGTTCTATGAATAAACAGTTACAAATCTATTTTTAGATCAATAACATCACGTGACAAAAAAACCTTTACTTCGAGACACTAACTTTAGCTATTTTTTTATCCCTGATGAAGACTATGTGTATTAGTCGAAACTAGTTGGAATAAATAAATTGAAAAGATACCCGTTGTCTTGTCGTGTGTTCCACTATCCTGGGTAAGAACATATCAAGTACATTTGTACTTCAGCTAAATACACTTATGACGTCGCTATTTTGAAGTCGTTGCATTTCAACGGTAAAATTCTTATCTCGTACTTCGGTATAGTCCGCCCAGGATAATGTGATATTTACAAACATGAATCGGTTTGGTTAACTGGCCAAATTGGTTTTACAAATCACTTAAATAAACGGATAAGGTCAGCAATGTACTCAAAAGATCATTGATTAACTGTGCACATGATTTTAATCCACCTTTGTTGAATATACCAAATTTTCCCGCCTTTCACATTATCCTGGGCGCACTATATTTTCCAAGTATTTTAATAAATAAACTCCCGAGAGAGTCAGAACTTACGTCTCGTAGGATAGATTTCGGATAATCTGTTAGGAAAGTTGCGAGCAAGGCAGCATCACCTCCTAATCTATCACTGTGGCTGAAATGCAAGAAAGGGAGTAAAGTTCTGCACAAAATTCGAGGTCCACAGTGTGTCATTCATTGCGGAGTGAGTATATAGGCTTGCTTGAAATATCCATTTTTTTGGGGATGTGGGTGGTTCGTTCTATGTCTGACTCTTGCGTGGATGGCTAGGCGCTGCCGTCGTTTCTGTGTGGCTTTGGATTGTCTGTGCGCAACTGCATTTATTTGTACTTATTTAGTTAGTACTAATTTCCCTTCTCATCTTGTACTGTCCGGTTAGAATGATGTGAGAGTGACGTAATATTGTATGTGTACACACAAAATTACAACGCTTGTCTGAACATGTACAGTAATTTAGTATTGCATCGAATTTTATAGATGTTAAATAGGCCTTGAATGTTATTGGTTTTACCCCACCTCGTAATATGGACTCGACCACTGCGTCACTATTGAACTTAACTCTTGACTGGACAGTACAACCCATTTATAGTGGAGTTTCATCGAACTTCAAAATAAGCTTAGTTACACGGAGATTGTGGTGAATGTAATTGGCAGCGCGCGATTGTCGCGGTTTGTTTATTTAACCCGTACATCCTCCTCAACTATGAGCGTAACAAATGATCTCAGTGTTGACCGAAACCGACTCGACTGCTATCCTTTATTTAAAACAAACAGAACACAACTGTATTTAGTGTATTAGTATACAGGGCCAAAAATAGAATATTGTTTGTTTCCCCTTCCCGGCCCTGGCCAATAATTAGTTGTTTTTTATTGTCAGTCATTTTCACTTTACTACCCAAACGAAAAAAAATAGGAATCAAAACACTGAAACAAAACACTAACAAAATACTATGTTTTGTTGATGTTTTATTAGTGTAGCAAATGACATGCAAATGAGCTAACAAAATACTAACAAAACACTAACAAAACACTGCTAACAAAACACCAACAAAACACTGATTTGCATATGAAGGGAATAAGTTTAACAAAACACTAACAAAACACTGTGTGTTTTGTTAGTGTTCCATTATTTTTAAGAAAACACTAACAAAACATAGCTAACAAAATACTAACAAAATATAATATGCAAATGAGTTAACAAAATACTAACAAAACACTGCATCAAAATACCAACAAAACATAAACAAAACACTGCATCAAAATACCAACAAAACATAAACAAAACACTAACAAAATACTGTATATTTTGATAGTGTTTCATAATATAATCTGCAGAAAAGCACTTAAAACATTACAACGCATTTATACATGCATTCGGGAATTTAAGGTTCTTTTATTTTTAAACATAACTATTAAATATTATTTGAGATTTGACAAATACATATGGCAAAATGTGGTCGTAGGCAAGCATTTCATATATCACCAAAAAATACTGTAAACTGTATCAATATACTCAAACAAAATATGTCCACCGTCATTTTGAAACTAAAATTTAGTCATTGTCCATTTCACATGGAAATCCTTCCTTCAAATGGTGAATGCATTCCTTTCCATGCTCCAATTTGTCCCTCATCATTGTACTGACTGTAGCTAATGGTGAATCAAACAAGTCCAGAACAGCAACTGTAAAATAAGAGTTAAATGAGATTAGTGAAAGCTGGAAGAAGAGGTAAAATAATTTCAGTGTACTGGAGGGCTTGACAAATATAAAAGCTGGTTGTTCAATATAATGACCAGTTACTTGGTCAAATAAAGATGTGACAATATACATTATTCTAAATTGTTTACAAGTTTGAAAAATGTACATACTGCAGAACATGGCTACGGTGATTTGTCAACCTGTGGAATGCATTGTTAACCAGCTGAACAACAAGATAATAGCATAATACCAGTTGATAATTATATATAAGCATAATTCCAGGACATCGTTACAGGTATGTCGCATCTGTGACTCTGTTTGTAGTATGTACGTATACCATTAGGCCTAAATGAACAAACAACAGACTTTACACAAAAATAATAAAATTTATAGCATACCGTTTGAGGTACTTTTAACTGTGTGGTGCTGGTTTCTGAACTAGACAATTTGAAGAAGTAACTGTTATGGGACATTCAAAACATCTCTAATTTCCTTTGGTAATTCCCAGGTGTGTGAAGATTAAAAAGCCAAATTCCCAGAAGTTTATTCTTGGTTTTAGCAATCAATGTTATACCACACTTATTCGTTGTTGTGTCTTTTGTGATTTAGTCCACTGAACATGTAGAAACTCCGATGTTAACCTGAAATATTCAAAAAGTATGTTGTCTTTCATTTATTTTATGTTGTAAGTGTGGTGCATGCACATACCATATATATCTTAATTATGAAAGATACAAACATTTACCGAATATTAATGCATATATCAAAGATAATTTAATTGGTTCGAATATCATGATTTCAACAGACGTGCATGCTAATTGCCACTTTGCTCATCTTTAATTTGCATATAATTTATTGACCATTGAGTCTGGACGATGTGTATACATTTTATTGAAACCAAAAGGGAAATTCGGATAAAAATTTAGCACAATGTATGCTAATTGCATGCACTCGAGACATTAGTCTAGAATATAATGAATACATATTTAAACAGAAAAAGTGCTGGGATTAACTGTATTCTTAGGACAAAATAAAATAATATACACATGTGCAATGCATCAATCATGTTTGCAGAAGCTTAATTATATTAAGGTTTATAGACAAACACTAGAATTATAACTCTATCTTAATAAAATAAACATTGTACCTGCTTGTTGATTCTGCCAATTGCTAAACATCCTGTCAAATTATTCACATATAAATGTCCACAAAATAAAAACACTGACCACCACGTTTGCTGCTTACAAATAGCCCGTACACACAGAGATTCAAATTTCAAATTTGTGTGTGTACAGACCAGTCCATTAGCCAATGGAATCGCTGCTTTGTAGAGATAACATTTTTATTACCCAGTGACCTCAGAAACTCACCAGTCTGCAACATAGTATTTTGTTAGTGTTTTGTTTCTCTTTTTTTTCGTTTGGGTATACACAGTTTGACCTGACAAGCAGGGGATCATAATAAATATTATCTACACATCATTTAATGCTATTGAGTTCCATGGTTTTATGATATGCAGGTAAAATGCACAAACAGCTTAGTGTTTCCAGAATGATCTAATAGATTTAGCATACTGTATTAAAATTGGTTTAATGAAATATAATCAGTAGTTCTGAAATACTCCTGGGGAGATTAAACTATTCACATGCAGGTGATTGATGTCTTATAAACCAGTGTTAATTAATTGTTAAGAACCATTTTCAATTTCTTAATGATTGATCTTGTAGTTTTATCCCCAAAGAATAAATAGTTATTCAATACATAAATTATAGTTCAACTTGTATTTTTGTTTTAGTAAGTGTACTTGTTCTGATTATCGTTCATATATACTTAGAACTATAAGTTTTTAAAAGTATCTTTGAACCCAAGTACTATGAAACATTAACAAGTCACATTCATGTGAGATATAAGTATAATGAAATATCAATAAAATATTATTTTTTAACCTAAAGACAATGCAACACCATAAAACACTATCATCATTTGGTTAAGTCCAATGCATTATCAACAAAACATACTGTTTTGTACCTAAGTTCAATGCAATACCATCAAAACACTATCCTCATTTTTATAAGTCCAATGAAACATCAACAAAACATAGTATGAATAAGTTGAAGAGTAATGAAACACTAACAAAACATTGTTTTCATTCTTCTAAGTGTAATGAAACATCAACAAAACATAGTTTGAATAAGTTGAAGAGTAATGAAACACTAACAAAACACTGTTTTCATTCTTCTAAGTGTAATGAAACATCAACAGAACACTGTCGACTTAACAAAACACTAACAAAATACTATATGCCTGAAATCCACATAGTACAGTATTAGTATTTTGTTAAATGCTGCACTAACAAAACACTTTAACAAATTATAAAACTATGTTTTGTTAGTGGTTTGTTAGTGTTTTGTTAGTATTTTGTTGATTTTTTTTTTCGTTTGGGTAGTTACTAAAGGGTGTAAAGAAAGTTCGTTCCGGTTTTTGAAAAGCTTTTGTACACAAAACAAATAGATGTATTTGAACCAAATTTTGCAATTCAGTCTCCTGATACAATGACATCATTATTTGTAACTTTTTAGGCTGTTTTGACTATCAACATTTTTTAAACGCATCGAAGATTTGTTGATCTTGTTTTCGAAGATGACGTAAACGACGTCATGACTGGGTAATGTTGTAAATACACCGTTAGTTATCACATCACTGTATCGTTTTGTATATTTTAAATTTGTAATGAGCTAAACTAATATGTAACCATATATAAGAACAAGATATCATCCAAATTGCGAGGCTGTAAGAGGTTTCGTTTTTCAAATAAATGCCTTTTGTTTTCCCATATACGTGTTTTTTTTCAAAATGACGCGTTTTGTCTATGCAGACTTTCCTTTACGTTCGGAGTTATTTAGTTACTTTTTACTTGATAAATGGTGCATGTCTTCGCCAATGCTTTTAATGTTCGTAGAAGGTGCTCCTGTAATTTTCTGCCGTTATTTTGTACACAGTCGGTGATTTTCTATACCCTACTCTCAATTTTCGCTTGACGTTTTCATTACGTCATGTTCGTCGAAATCGATACCATGTATTTAAAAATACCTGGTTGTGCGCCAATTATATGAATATCCGTTAGTCCATGGGCCAGTGGGGTAAACCCTCCCCCCCCCCCCCTAGGGAATTTCGGACACTATATTTTTCTGAAAGCGTATGACCAGTAGAGTATTTTTCCAAAGTCTGCACTTTGGCCGTTGGGGCGTTAAGATTTTTTCGGGTAAAACGTTAAAAATATGAACGAAAGTGTGAATTTCTGGAATTGGTTAATTACTATCACATTTAGTAAGTTATTTTGTAATTAAACACTTTCATGGGTTGATATTAACTCATAGTTTAAGTCTGCAAAATTCTAGTCCCGTGTAATTATGCAAAATGGGATATTTTTGGGGTAAAACATTGAAAAATACATGAAAAAGTGCAAATTTTGAGAATCGGTACACTTTAATGGCAGAATACAATGTCATTGATCTTTTTTTGGGGTAATTATGAAAGGCTTTGACCTACCAAAACTTTTCCCAAAGTCTGCACTTCAGACATTGGGGCGTTAAGATGTTTTGGGGTAAAACGTTAAAAATATGAACGAAAGTGTTAATTTCTGGAATTGGTTAATTACTATCACATTTAGTAAGTTATTTTGTAATTAAACACTTTCGTGGGTTGATATTAACTCATAGTTTAAATCTGCAAAATTTTAGTCCCGTGTTATTATGGAAATGGGATATTTTTGGGGTAAAACATTAAAAAATACATGAAAAAGTGCAAATTTTTAGAATCGGTACACTTTAATGGCAGAATACAGTGTCATTGATCTTTTTTTTTGGTAATTATGAAAGGCTTTGACCTACCAATACTTTTCCCAAAGTCTGCACTTCAGACATTGGGGCGTTCAGCAGGAAAAGCAAAAATAAGATTTTCTCCCCTGCTTTTAAATGGTGTACAAATTGTAACGATGTATTCACTTAACTATGCTATAACACATTGTGCCTTACTGTATTTTAATTGCAATTGTGAATACCAATAAAGGCATATTCCAAAAATGTATTTTAACATTTAAATGCACAAAAGGTGGGTCTATTATGGAAAATGGCCATCAAAATGGCCATCAAAATGGCCGCCAAAATGACTAAAGTATTGAAAACAGCCGTTCTACTTATTTACAAGTACTCACAATATGATTTTGAAATCTATTTCCATTTTTCACTTGTTTGCAATGTATGTTATAGTTGGCATCAGTAACATTTGTATGGATTGTGTTAAATTATACTTACATGTATTTTACAAGAGTGGGTGGGGTAAATATACATTCATTTTTTTTTCAAATGTTATTGTACAGCTATTCCTTGTGACACAATGGCTGTGCATCATGGTTGTGTCAGGAATGGCTGTTCTGGGTGGTTGTGAGTATCCAAGAGGACCAGGAATCTCTCGACCTTGTAGTTGCCAGTACACATAGTGCAATAAATGAGATACCACATGATACCTGGTAGTGCACATCCTATAAGACCATGGATGTGTGTATCCAGTAGTACTGTCTGCTCATGGTGTGTGTCAGTACCCTACAGCACCATAAATACCTGTACCTAGTGGTATTGGGTACCCTCTAATTGATGCACCTAGTGGTTATGAGTACCAAATACAACCAAGTATGCATGAACACGGTGGTTGTGGGTACCCATTAGGACTAGGATGGATGCACCTAATGGTTATGAGTACCTAATAAGACTAGGAGTTTATGTGCAAGGTGGTCGTGAATACATACATGGACTAGGACTGATTTACCCAGTGTTTATGATTGCCTAACAAGACCAGGAATGTTCTACTTAGGCACCAAGTCGTCAATAGGACAAGGAATGGGTGCTCCTAATGGTTGTCTGTACCTAACACGACCAGTAATGTATGTACAAAACAGGATCCGGAATAGTGGCTATGCATACCAAATAATACCATGAATGTATGTACATGTACTAGTAAATGATGGTAGTGGGTACCCAATAGGACCTATAATGGTTGTGTATTGTAGCTGCAAGTACTTTATCACACTTCTTATGCTTGTACATGGTGGTTACGGGTACCCACTTAGTCTAGGAATTTATGTATCCAGTGGTTATGAGTACCTAATAAAGTCAGGACTGTCTGTACATCGTGGTAATCATGACCCAATCAGACAAAAAATGACCACTCCTTGTGGTTGTTAGTTCATAATCCGTCTGCAATCGTCTGTACATTGTGGTTTGGAGTATCCAATAGGACAAGGAATGCATGGGACATGATAGTTGTGGGTACCCACTAGGACTTGAAATGTATGTACCTAGTCGATATGAGTATCTAATTAGACCATGCTTCATGTACATGGGGTTAGTGATTACCCAATTTGATGAAAACAATGATCACAGCTGAGGGTTAGGCATGCTCACTGCTGAATTTTAAAGACCAGGAATGTCTCTACATGGTGTCAATAGGAAGAGGAATGGGTGATCCCAATAGTTGTCTGTAGTCAATAAGACCAATAATGTATGTAACTAGTGGTTGAGAGATGTCTTAACATGATGATGTTCAGTATCTATCCTAAACAGGAATGTCTGTTAATCGTGGTTATTGGCACCTTATACGACCAGGAATGTATGTATATGCATGGTAGTCAGTACCCACAGGGACCAATAATGGCTGAGTATAGTGGCTGTGAGGACTCGATTACACCACTTATGCATGAACATAGTGGTTTTGAGTACCCACTAGGACTATGAATGTATGCATCTAGTGGTTATGTATCCCTGATAGGGCCATGACTGCCTGTAGATGGTGGTAGCAGTGACCAAATAGAACAACATATGACTGCACCTAGTGGTTGTAAGTGCCCAACCCAGTCACAAATGTCTGTACATTGTGGTTTTGTGTATTCAATAGGACCAGGCATGCATGTACATGGTAGTTGGGGTACCCACTATGACTAGGAATATATGTATGAGTATCCAATAAGAACATCACAGTCTGTACACGGGGGTAGTGATTACCCAATAGGACAACAAATGGTCGCACCTAGTAATTGGTAGTTCCCAATCGGACAACTGATTTTGTACATGAAGGTTATATGTTATGAGTGGTCAATATAGGGCCAAGGATGTAGCCGCATGCGCGCCTGAGTTGTCAATTGATGATCGGCAGTATCCAACGAGAATGTCTGAACCTAGTGGTTTAGTTATGAGTATTCTTTACGACCAGCAATATATGTACATGGTGGAAATGAGTACCCAATTGCACCTATAATGCCTGTACATGGTGGTTTAGAGTACCAAATAGGACCAGGAGTGTCTGTATATGGATATGTAAGTCACCACTATGACTGGGCATGTATGTACTTCAATAAGCAGTTACGAGTACCCAATTAGAACATGGTAAGTGTGACTACCCATTGAGACGAGGAATGAATGTACCTACCAGTGGTTATGGGTACCCAGCCTGACCAGCAATATCTGTATAAGTATGGTGGTTTTGAATATCAAATAGAACTAGAAATGGTATTGGCTATGCTATCAAATTAGACTAGGACTGTCTGTGCATGGTGGTGGTTAATACTCGATAGGACAACTGATGTCTGTATAGGGTTGTTTAGTGCTGAATAGAACCAATATTGCATGTAATGGTTATTCGTATGTACCAATTAGGACTAGGTATGGATGTACTTAGTGGTTTAATAATAATTTACCCAACAGTACCAGAACTGCCTATATATGGTTAGAATGTAATTTTGAATACCCATTAGGACTAGGAATGTCCGTACCCGATGGTCGTAAGTTACAACTAGGACACCAATTCCCAAAAATCACACTTTCCATTTATTATTTTTGTAATTTTCCCCCAAAGTATCTCATCTGGCAATATATATTTGAAATCTTAAACTGCATGTTACTACAAATTTATCACATTAATATTATTTAGTTACAAAAAAATTATCATAGGAATGGTTTTATTGTAATCTACAGATTCCTAATATTCCCACTTTTCGGTTTATATTTTTTGATGTTTTACCCCAAAAATATCACACTTTGCATAATAACATGGCTTTAATTTTTTGCAGTATGAAACTGCACTATAATATCTTTCAATAAGAGTATTTTTTATAAAAAAAATAAATAAATGCCAATGCAGTCCACAGATTCCAAAAATTCGCACTTTTCTCTTATAATTTTTAGCGTTTTACCCCAAAAAAGCCATTTTGCACAATAGCAGCACTCTGATTTTTTCAGTCTAGATAGGACAGGTTAATATCTACCTGTTACAGAGATTTATTTTAAAATAACATAATAAATAAGATTGTAGTTAACCGATTCCGAAAATTTGTACTTTTCGTTTATATTTTCTGACGTTTTAACCCAAAAAATCTTAACGCCCCAATGGCCAAAGTGCAGACTTCAGGAAAATACTCCAGGGACCATATGCTTTCAGAAAAATATAGTGACCAAAATTCCCTAGGGGGGGGAGGGTCTTCTATTGGTGGCTCATGGACTACGTCTTTTGACCATCGATAGTTTAAAGCATAACATACTATTTAACAAAACGAATGTTTTATATGCCTAAATCTGGCTGTGCTTCATTTTTGCAGTTATTTTGGTTTGTCGACTGCTCTTTAAAATGACAGTCGACGTAAACGGTTAACTTAAGCTTACTGGCGCGTTCTATAAATCCTTGGCAACGGTGCCTATCAGAACGGAATACAAAACAAAAATGATCCACAGTTCCTAAATTTAGTACTGTACCTTCGATCTAAATTTCATGATAAGTCGCATGGTAAAAATAAAAATACGGCATACTTTCTGACCGGAACGAACTTTCTTTACACCCTTTTGCATGGGCGTAGGAGAAGGGGGGGGCCAGGGGGGGGGCCAGGCCCCCCCAATGTTAGGACAGGGGGGGCCAACATATCATTTGGCCCCCCCAATAATTCAGACCATATTCATAATTTTCCGCCTAAAATAGTCTTGTAAAAGGTAATTTGCCTTTTATCCTTGGTTAAAAAGTAAAAAATGTGATTTTCATGCTCGCTTCGCTCGCAACATAATTTTAATCCATGAAATATGTTAACACCTGATCACGTAACTGTTGAAAAGAGCTACAAGGACTACAGAAATACATTGTACGATAAGGTTTGCACCAGCTCCTATATTGCTTTTAAACTTTGTCATTGCTATGTTAAATTCCCTTACTAAACCTCTAAAACTCTCAGAATTCGGGCATCTGTTCAATAATTAGTAAAACATATTTACAAAATAAGGACTTAATTTTGATTGATCTTACCAAAAAATTATCTCAGAACGCACCAGATTGATCCAATGTTTTAAAAAAAATCCCGGGGGAGCAAGCCCCTGGACCCCACTACTTACAATACTAGTTTATGATAGGGTTCATTTTTTACCCGGTATTTTGACAAGCAAACAACTAAGAAGATATACCTTACCTTAGTGAAAATAAACACAAACTTTCACCATAGCTTATTAACACATAATGTTACCCCCCCCACATATCTCAAAAAAAAAATTTCGCCCCCCCCCCCTTCCCAAAAATTTCGCCCCCCCCCCCTTCCCAAATATTTGGCCCCCCCCCCCCCAATGTTGAAGACGCTCCTACGCCCATGTTTTGTATACTGTTTTGATCAATATTTATTTTGAATACATTAAGTATGGTGATCTGTAAAGGTTATTGTCTGTCTGAAGGTCCAAACAGACATTGTGTACGGCGACTAGTGAGTGAGGCTAGTTTTTGTATAAAATAAAAATATTTTTTTCGTATGGTCAAAATATATTTTGAGTAGGGGACTTTTTTGAATGTGGAAGCGAGCAATATTTTATTTTTGGCCCAGGTAGGATTGTGATATAAAGCTGCATACTATGCATAGAAGTCCGGACCATACCACGTTGTAACTTCTATAATTTGGCGTCTTGCGATGTGACGCTTAGCACGATATCTTTCGTTTGCTAAAGGAAAGAAAAAACACAATACATTATTTGAAAGAATAACATACAATGATTATAAGATAAAAATGTCCATTGTAATGCGCGTGAAAACTTTAACATAATGCAAAAACATGCGCGTGAAAACATAAATTACTAAAACACAGAAAGGCACTTGTATACTGAGTAAATGTTCCAACTAGACTATTCTTAAAAATATATATCTTATTTTTAGCTTTGTTTTGAAATATGATTTACGGTATCTGTTGGGTACAATGTATGACTTTATGAAACAAAACGTGTTTGTCAATTTCATTAAACCATACATGAGATAAACAGTGATTATTTCATCAGAGTTTTTAATTGATTTCTTAAATTCGTTTGCTTATGCGTACTACTTACGACCTTATAAGACTGATACATATTTGGAATCTGCATTTCAAGGCGCTTCTTATGAGCCTATTTTCATGAAAATCGGAAATGGTCGTGTTGACCAAACTGAAGTTTAAAAAAACTTGTTTTTCCATAAATAAACAGTAGTTTTCAGTCGGTTTTTCCTTGTTTTCTCTAAATATTGATTTTGTACTTACGACCTTCTAATTATAAGCAAGCGAATTGTTCTGATACTATCAATGAAAAATAAGAACATTGAAGGGGTCTAGTTGGAACATTTGCACAGTATATATCTAGTTAGGACACATACGCGTGAAATTGTTGACAATCAGCAGAGTAGATGAAGAAAGAAAATATGGGAGTCATACCAAAAATATGAATACCCTTGTTATATTCAGAATTATAAACAATAATATATCCGATTACAAAGAAACGTAAGTAAAGCTTGTCAGACTTGTAAGGTGGTCTCCTGGTTATTGTTCCCAATCTATGTTCATATTTTATAGTTATGTATTGTTATGCATTGGTGCATAATTACTTATTAATGTTTTAATAATTTCGTTATTTAAAATAAAATGACCTTTTCACATACATTGTGTCTGGTGTTATTACATCATATGAACATATAAACAGCGTATGTTGGTGCATGTCTATAATATCCAAGTGAAGATTCAAATATAGTGTAGGTCTGGGAACTATCAACAGATGACTATTAAATTAATGCTAGTTAGATTTCCCGATGGTCAACAATTTTAAACAAAGTCGATATACATAAGTGTAAGTCTAGGAACTGTTAATATTTGTATGATTTACAGATGGTCAACAATTTTAACCAAATAAGGTATATATAGTGTAAGGCTATGAGCTGTTAATGATTGTATAATTTACAGATGGTCAACAGGTTTAAAGAAATAAGGTGTATTTGGGACTGTATTTTATGACAAAGATAAAGTCATAATTACATAGAGCATAATCGTGCCTGACGGTGTGATCATTGCCATTGCCAGATGCAGTTACTGTATAGCGATTCCCATCTTTATCTATGTGTCCATACTGAAATTATACATTTCACCTGTCTTTTAAAAAAAAGATAATAATAATCACAAAGGAAAGGCAGAAGCAGCAGTACACGATATACTGAACAAACCAAGAAGTAAGCGACATACTACCTTTGTTGTAAAACTTGATGGTTTAATAATTTATATAATAATTTGCACTGCACTGTGTAACAGAGTGATTAAATTAGTAATAAAAAAGTAGTTAACACAAAATGCGGTTCCCATTGACACCCATGTAAATTATGTCATATTATCGTTAGAAAATATCAAAACAAAATTCAAATGCTTGCCATTCTCATCTCAAAATTCAGATTTTCTTCAAATTAACTTTACTGAAACTAAAAAAGGGAGCGATTACATTAGCCATTTTGATATCATGCAGCGTAATGTCATAGTGATTTGTAACTAAATTCAAGAAACTGGTGACCAAGTTAACGAATCGTCGTTGATGACTAAAACACCAATGTACGTGTAATTTATACCTCTCGGTCATATTTAACGCATAAAAGTGCAAGTACTCATTTCCAAAGGGGTCCTGGTATTTTTGCTGAAGGGACAGCTAGTAGAAGAGACAGTGGAGTGATACATGGAATCCGGAAAGGGGTAACATTGCTCTTTCCAAATAGACTCCTTGAACCTTTAAACGTTTCCGGTGTATAGCATAGACACAAGCGAGACTATCACTGGGTTACCAAACAGTTCATCTCTAGTTGGATGGCAAACACTAATCACATTTCAGAATGACCAAGTGCCCCAACTGCGACCAATACAACCAATGGGCATCTCGATCAGTCAAGTCAAGAGCGTTACCATATCGATCACTGTGTCTACTCTTTATTTCCACTTTTCAGTGATTTTACAAAATAACATGTTGGTTCACGACACATAATTATGCAACTCTGAATAAGATATTTATGTCGTGGGGGTATTCTTGGCACATGTCCAGGTTAAACTGTAATGAAATGCCAATGCTTAATGAACTAAGAACAATTTCCACTGTGATAGGGCCATTGTAACTGGAAATGTTTGCAATTACAAAAAGTTGAGCCAATGT
Organism: Spisula solida; assembly: GCA_947247005.1. Taxonomy (NCBI): domain Eukaryota; kingdom Metazoa; phylum Mollusca; class Bivalvia; order Venerida; family Mactridae; genus Spisula; species Spisula solida. The sequence goes on from OX365947.1 coordinate 7,598,886, forward strand.
GATCAAATAAAATAATTGAAAGGATTAAATCAAACATTTTCAGATGGGCATACTATATTTTCGAACTATTGCCCAATACATTAGACCCAATGGGAAAATAATAAATTCGTCAGTTAAATTAAATTAGTTAAATTCTGAAATTTATACACAGAGTTGGTATAATGGTAAAAAAATATTCACTTAACTATGCCAAATTTCAATAAAATTGCATAATTGCTTTTAAAGATATTTAAGGTTTATGGGTTCCCAGGCTGATCGCTAACAGACTATAATACTTACAACTCTAGCAGGCATCTTTGGGTCTGGTCGGTGAAGTATAAAAAATGCGCTTTCACGTGATTCTTCGTCTTTTCCATTTTCGTAGTAAGCGAACTCCTGGAAAATGAAACAGATGTTGCGTTTAAAATGCGGACCAAACCCAAGAGACGTGGTATTTCAGCCGTTTTATTGTTGAAACTAGGTCATTCAGCTTGGGCATTCGGCTTTTTGATTGCTGGAACTAGTTCATTCAGCTTTTTGACAGCTGGGACTTGGGTGGATCATTTTCTCGTTGGGTTGTGTGCTGGGCGTTGTGCCTTGTTTTCATGTTTTCCGCGCTCGACTGGTTAAGTTGAGCGCTGCCGTCCTTGTCCGACTAAATATTGATTAGTGACAGAAGAAAAATGTCCACCTGAGTGTCTATTGCAAAATAGTTTTATTCAAGGCCTAGCTAGCTATATATACATGTATTCGTATCACGATATGTTACAATATAGAACGAACAATTCGGGGCCGTAATGCCGCTTACAGGTTTCCGTAGTTTATAGAATAACTCGGAAAAGGCACTACCATTGCTTTACATATGCTTTGCATGTCGAAAGATACCACGCAATCACGCTTGTGGACTGAGAGAAAGCCCCCGAAGGGAGATAGAGAGACATTAGATACATGCATGTCTGGCGCAGTAGGAGGGCGCCTTGCTCTTATTTCGAATAGACAGTCTGGTTATTTAATGTGCTCGGTGTATAGCACCGATACACAGCTTCCTGACACATTTAACCAGTGAGAAATACTACGAATAGAATTTCAGAAATGTCCAGTTCGTAGCTCGGGGATTGAACCCACAACCTCTTGATTGACATTTCAATCCACTTTTTCTAACGAAATACTATTAATAAAATATATGTTTAGAGGTATGTTATATGCCCACCTGAACAGTTTTTTTAAATTAAACGAAATCCATTTTTGTGATTACATTCAGAAATACGGTGTGGTCTCAATTATATTGCGGTCACCGTGAAATTTCGGATGTTTTTGCTTTCTTCGGTCAATAAAATATTGCAATGCAACAAAGACCGATGTGATCCGCATGAAATAAAAACTATTTTGCATGACCGGTTTACAGCGTAGGAAGTTACGCAACATTATTGGCTGTCCGGTTTACTATTGCAAAGGTGGCGCCGCCTACCTTCATCAACTTAACTATGAGCGATTGTAGAAACGTGTGTATAAATATAGTTGTTCGATAAATCGAACTACTAAAAATAGATTGTTTAGCAAATAACGTATTTTGCTTGTTTTGTAACGAAATAAGACGACAGAGATTTTGTTTTCAATTTTGCAGTTTCAAGATGTAATGGTTCTAACTACGAGTATTTTGTCAATGTGATCACAAACAGGAAGAAACATTTTTTAAAAAGAAATGCCCATATGGGCGTAACTATGCCGGTATCTTTAAAAGAAGAATTGATTATTATGTTACGGAGAAAGTCAAAGTAACTGTTTATCCCGAAGAAATAATGGAAACGATTCCCCTTCTACATTTATCATTTCTCAGAAATTAATATTTACGCGGACTTTCTCCAACTAAAATACACCATAGTGATGACTGGTGCATGTTTTCGTACATAATTATGTACCTTACAAAAACATGTTATATCTTGTCTAAATGACGTAATACAATTCACCATCACTGAAAAATAATGAACAGTTATTTTTGCAATTGTAGTTTATACTAATTTATTTGAGGTCGGTTGTGACAAAAATTGTTCCAGCTTATATTAATCACTCTCGACACCTCATTCCTGATGCTATCCATCGCCACGAAGGTATGAGAACAGTTATTGAATGGCTTAATCCCTCGGGTGTATTTTAACTTACGTGTTCGTTTTCGTCGGTCATCAGACCTCCGGGTATGAATGGAACATGCTTTGCAACATCCGGGGATATCACATTCATCTTGCGATCGTCCCGAACCAAATCGTAATATACTATCTCTCCATTATGAGAAAACCAAATGGTGTAGTCGTTGGGGAATCTCTCCTCGTTGTTACCTGGTGACTGCTCTAGTGATACTAAAGCTGTAAAAAGCATATAACAAAACGAATCAATTCAGCTTCATTTGAGAAAATTAATGATGAGTATACTACCACTGAGTAGATAAAGAAACGGACATGTTATATTTCCTCAAATGTTAGCCTAAATCTTTCTACGAAGGTCGCACAGAACAATGAGTTTGCTGAATTTTGATTGTCAACCCATTAAAGTTGTTTCAATAGTCTGTTTCAAAACTTTACCCTTTCAGCCAAGAATTCTAGGAAGAAATCGCTGAATGCGTAATTTCCCGGATTTTTTCTATTAACATGTCGATTTCACTGATGCTTAATTCTACTTCTTCTTTTTCTTCTTCTTCTTCTTCTTCTATATTAATGGCGAGCGTTCAAAACTTGAACATTATTGACATGTGTTAATTATGGGTATCAAGAAGGAAAATGTATTTTATTTTAAACATTGATCAGTAAAATATTCTAAGAGCATGCTTTAACAGATCATTTGTACGAGGGTCTTTCAATATAGTCGTAGATCATCGTTCTCATTTGATTATTATATCGTTTTAACAATAGTGATAAACACAGTCTACGAATTTATTGAATGACCCTCGTAATAACTAGAGCTCGTATTCACAAAGCATCTTAATTGAAAACCTAAATATTTTGAGTTCAGTTAAAATTTTGTACAACTTATATTCCCCGCAATTTGAATAATACTCCATTTTTTCTTAGTGATTATTTTGACTACATGTATTTACATAATACTTCAAAACTATGTAAAATATGAATCGTTTTGTTCTTCTTGCTTAGCTGATACACTTTAGAACATTTTATGATTTTAAGAAATGTCTTAGTTGTCACTTAAGATGCTTTATGAATACCAGCCCTGGCTTTATAAAAATATTGTTTTTTAGATACTTCAATTCTCACGAAAATTCCCTTAACAAAATGCATTGCTTTATACTTTATGATTTGTCTTATATGCTACTGTAACACAAACTCTCAATTCTGAAAATAATACCAGTTGACGGCCATTAAAAATGTACTAGTAGTAGAAGTGTATCTCACAAAATTTTATACAAAATCTACGGTGCTCCGTTTGGACAAACCCTACTTTTAAAAAAAGCTCTCCTTTACCGCGATGCACGATGGTGCAAACACGATAGTACGATGGTGCAAACACAATGGTGCGATGGTGAAAACACGATGGTACGATGGTGCAAATACAACGGCACGATGGTGAAACACGATGGTACGATGTTGAAAACACGATGGTACGATGGTGCAAACACAATGGTACGATGGTGAAAACACGATGGTACGATAGTGAAAACACAATGGTACGATGGTGAAAACACAATAGTACGATGGTGCAAACACAATGGTGCGATGGTGAAAACACGATGGTACGATTGTGAAAACACAATGTTACGATGGTGCAATCACAATGGTGCGATGGTGAAAACACGATGGTACGATGGTGAAAACACAATGGTACGATGGTGCAAACACAATGGTACGATGGTGAAACACGATGGTACGATGGTGAAAACACGATGGTACGATGGTGCAAACACGATGGTACGATGGTGCAAACACAATGGTACGATGGTGAAACACGATGGTACGATTTAAAAATCAGCAGCAGTAACGCAATTTTAAGAACTTACATGATTTTGATGAATCCCCATAACCGAAGCCGGATACTGTAGTTTGACAGATAACGAGTAAAATAATACCGGACAATCGTGAACTGGCCATCTTGATGATCGTCTGTTGAATGACGCTGGGCATGCGGTATCGAAATCTAATATACAATGATGTGACGACATCAAATTTAAATTATATAACTGAAACAAATTTCCATTCGCCAATAGAAATTTCGTATCGAGATTTCGTGCAATGATCACGTGATGACGTGAATAAACTTTGCTTGAACTTGTATAAGTTATTGAAGAAAACTAACCGACATTATGAAAGATGGTATCAGAAAGCCACACTAATTTCTACAAACTACGCAAAAAGTCAACCACAATGATGTAATAACAATACATATCATTTCAATTACTTTTTTCCTGACGCGACACTTGCGAGCACTTTACGAGGGGTTTCTATCGAAGAGCATTGCTTACTGGTAGCGTGTCGTTGCATAGACGTAGGAAAGCGTTCGATACCGCTTTTTGGTCGCGGTTTGGTTAGGCAACGGGCTTGCCTGATTGTCACTGGTCGGTCACAACCTCCTCACCGACTCGTAGGCTGGTTCCCGTCCCAAATCTTACTGTAGTTTGGGCCTGGCATCAACTGATTAAAATGGATGACTCCAGTGGTCAATAGGATCGCGGATACATGTACCTTAGTTTATATAAGCAATTTCAGATAATCTGGCTAAAACGTGTGCTCTTTTGGTTTCGTTTCGACAAGACTTTGCGTATAACTGGGAACATATATGGTCTTTTCCATTGAACAGGTTGTTAATGAAATAATGAACTATTTTGTAGCAGTAAATTCTTGTCTCGCGTTTAAGGGGAAATTATCTAAAATTTCCTGTTTAATTAAATTAACGTACATCGGCCATCTTGATGGACCGCTGGAGTCATCTATTATACCAGTTGGTGCCGGAGCCAAACAAATGTGATTTTTAGATCTGAAACGGGAACAAGAGTAACCGACTCGGTCGAAGGTTGAATCCAGTGAATTCATTGTCTCAGTATTTAAGCAACATTTAAATATTTGCGTCCATGATAAATCGTGTTCTGTCAAATATTCCAAGACTGTAAATTCATTTTATTTCGAGGGAGTTGAATTTTCGTTGAATTCGTTGAACTGCACTCGACCACGAAAGCTAATCCCACGATTAATCGACCTCTCTAATATCGAACATAGGTTTGTAATCCACGAATTAACGACCCCACGAAAGTGCTGTTTTATTAAAACCACGAAATTTAATACCCACGAAAATATATGATTTTACAGTAACACAGTCGTTGAAATATTGCGTGCAAATGGCAATAATGCCAGTATCATTGAACAAAGCGTGTCCTCGCACCAAAATGCAATAGCATGCGATTTGTATAAAATCCAGTTTACATTTAACAGTGGAGGAAATTTCCCGAGAAAGTTTGCTCCAAAGATTGTCTGATCGGGCAATAGAAACGCCCACTTTTGAAAAACTAACCTGTGAATAAGGGTAGTTGACATGGATATGACCTGATTGCATGTTTCGTACCACAAAAGGTTTATCTTAAATCCTACCGTTCAGAATTATTTTAAATTGTCTAGATTCTGAGATATTTCGTCGTTTGACCAACCTTTGACATTTTAACTTCCCCTGGTCATTGGGCTACCTAAGGAAACCTGCGTTCAAGTATCCATGGTGATACTATTTCTCTCCTGTTGGATGTGCAGCCAACATCGATCTGTGGTGCCCAGGAATATCGCACGTGTACAGACACCTCCCTAACAGATACCAATTCACACCTTGGTCGAGTGGAGCATGTGGGTTATTCTTGCTCAGAGAAATTAAGCAGTGGTGCAGACGGGGATTTAACCCGGGACCTCTGGATCTCGAAGCGCGCGCATCGCTAACCATTAAGAAATGTGAATGGCCTCGATTATGCGTTAGCTAGCTAGTGTGTTGCTAGAATTCACAAAGGCGAAGTTTCAACCCAAACCTCTGGACATGACAATAAATATGGTGTAAGTCCTAATCATTTCGAATCAACCGCATATGATACTCTAGATATAATCAACGTTATTTTAATGATATTTGAATCAATTTTTTGATATGACCAAGTTCATGACATTTACATGTACATTGTTTGTAATTGTTTTTAATTACGCGCACATCTTTGGTAGATAAAAGGTTGATTAATGATAATTAAAAAGAATGCTGTGGTTTTTTAATGTGTAGAATATTTTCTATCGATAGATCTAAACGCATATTTTCCGCATAATTTCGCCCAGAGAAAAGTGCCATTAAATGACTATTTTTTTAATTTTGTTCGTTTTGTATTTTCTGTCGAATCGATCTTTCCTGTGTACAATAAAGAACGATTTTTGTTAAAACTCCAAATATTCACATAGTTATGACCTTCCGATGGAACCAATGACATGCATTTGTTCTGTACTCGGCAGGTTAGGTTGAGTGCTGTCTTCCCTGTCCGACTTTCTATTATATTTTTGTGAGAACACACACGTTCACCTGTTACGAAAGAATCAGTTGAATTTCCGTATTCGAACCCATCCCGCACTAAGCGTCTAGCATGTGAACTGATTATTATTATTTTATTATTATTATTATTATACCATATATATATAGCACTTTTATCATGTAATTACACGTTCATATCATGTAATTACACGTTCAAAAGTGCTGTACAATCACATTTAAGACATTGTTAAAACAATTTGAAATAGATATATACATGCAAACATAACAACAAATGTATATTATACAGTTTATAGTTTAAGGATAAAATATGAATTTGCAGCAGACAACTTGTAATTAAAACAAATATAAGCATTGAATGCTTTAAATCCGATTGGTTTCGTAAGCTGTTACATGAACCATTTTTATTTCGTCTTTGGTATGACTTGGCGTGTGATCGAACCCGAGACATTCGCACACGAAACTTACGTCCTATCTTTATGTTAGGCTTTCCTTTTTTTAAAATATACAATATAACTTGACTTATCGTAGAATCTATTGTTGTACATTCTTCAAGGTCAGACAGCACAGAAACAATAAAAATCAGGTAAGGAAAATAATTATTTGTTTTATATAATTATTAAGTTGTTTTAAAGGTGCTGACTCACAGATCAGGCTAAATGTTTGTATGACGTAATTGTCCTACCTAACAAAGTATTCATGTAATATAAAGCCACTGACGGCTGCTTTATGAGATATGTCATGATTGTAATAAGGCAATTTGAACCATTATCCATATCGCACACTTGGTATTTTCCATTTAAAAATAGCGCAGAGTTTCCTTCAAACGTCGATTGTGAATTACATCGTGATCGAACTGTAACAAACAGTTAAATAACAAACTACAGCGTAAACAACGGTGAGGTATTTGGTTCGTTTAGTAATTCGTTTTCATCGAATGTGAACAAATTTCAGGCAATTTAAAAGTGATAGTAGTTTTAATTCTATAGGGTATGAATACCCTATATAATTTTGGATGTAAAAGATACTAAATAACCACAAAATGTCGATGTTTCGCAATTTACCGGTATGTTCAATGTCAGTGTAGTTGTTTATGAGATATACAGACAACTATACTAAATTTACGCGAATATTTGACAATCTTATTTTATTTTGGCAATTCATCAATACGTAAGACAGCACCTTTAAGTGTTCTTGTAGATTGGTATCTTTCAATAAAGAAAATGAAATGAGTGTTCTTAGAAAAGTGCTTAAACAGAACAGAGTGTGCTATTTATAGAAAGTCTGCAATCAGAATTGATAATGAGTGATCTGGATATGTTTTGTTTGCAAAGTAAACTTACATATGTCATAGTTGTTTGTTGATCTTCTAAAAAACTAATTTTGTTCTATCTGTATGTGTGAGTTGGCTATCAAAGCAGCTGACAGGTTGATTTGCAACAGTAGTTTGACATATTTCAAACTAGATTCAACTAAAGATCGATCTTGGAACCTAACGAAAACCTTGAGACAGTATAATCAGTCGATAAGGGACCGATATAGGCAGTCCATGTCTGTGGTATACTGACACCGGATATTGTAAGACCACTGCGGTATACTGACACCGGATATTGTAAGACCACTGTGGTATACTGACACCGGATATTGTAAGACCACTGTGGTATACTGACACCGGATATTGTAAGACCACTGTGGTATACTGACACCGGATATTGTAAGACCACTGTGGTATACTGACACCGGATATTGTAAGACCACTGTGGTATACTGACACCGGATATTGTAAGACCACTGTGGTATACCGACACCGGATATTGTAAGACCACTGTGGTGTACCATACACCGGATATTGTAAGACCACTGTGGTGTACCATACACCGGATATTGTAAGACCACTGTGGTGTACCATACACCGGATATTGTAAGACCACTGTGGTGTACCATACACCGGATATTGTAAGACCACTGTGGTGTACCATGCAACGGATATTGTAAGACCACTGTGGTGTACCATGCACCGGATACTGTAAGACCACTGTGGTGTACCATGCACCGGATACTGTATGACCACTGTGGTATACTGTACACCGGATATTGTAAGACCAATGTGGTGTACCATGCACCGGATACTGTAAGACCACTGTGGTGTACCATGCACCGGATACTGTAAGACCACTGTGGTATACTGTACACCGGATATTGTAAGACCACTGTGGTGTACCATACACCGGATATTGTAAGACTACTGTGGTGTACCATGCACCGGATACTGCAAGACCACTGTGGTATATCGTACACCGGATATTGTAAGACCACTGTGGTATATCGTACACCGGATATTGTAAGACCACTGTGGTATACCGTACACCGCATATTGTAAGACCACTGTGGTATATCGTACACCGGAAATTGTAAGACCACTGTGGTGTACTGTATACCTTGAATGAGGTTAGGTTCCAAGAACTTCCAAAACAAATAAAAATGTTTTAAAGGTTACAACGATAGAACGATCAAAATTTAAATTATATTACTTTTTCAATATTTGAGTGTTTAGTGCTGAGTTCAGCCTCGCTCTGCAGAATTATACGGCAGTGCCCTGGGTTTGTATGCTTTTAAATTGTTCATATGCGCACATTTGAGCTTTTAACCATTGTGATATCGTCCACTGCCCGTGATGCATTTTACGCCGTAGGCAGTAAATACATAGAAGTAGGCCTGCATATATACAACGATTGTATTTCGAACAACACAAACGGATTAAAGTTAGGTATGGCAAACAATCGGGCTAATCAACTTATTCCTGGATTAGAGCGAACAGTATGGAAGTCTCCCCTTATTCGTGAAATTATATCTCACATTAATTAGTAATTTACTTTCGTGCTACTGCTCCATTAAATCTTAAAGAGACCACATCCTTCTTCAAGCAGACCTCTCCTCACTGAAATGACATAAATAATGGTATGAGTTTCAAAGCCTCCATGGATAGTCTAATTGTAACACCATTAGCGTCATCAGTACATGTAATAAACACACCTCTACTCATTTGTATTGACAACACATTCCTTAAACAAGTCAGCCAGAATAGTAGAACCACAGATAGACAGTACGTAGTCTTTTTAGCGTACCTAGCAAGGGGAGATCACTGAGCATGAGATTTGGTTAGACGTGTCGAAATGGTGTGAAAATTGTCGTGCTACTATATATTTATTATGTGGATATGGTGTAGTGTACGTTATTTGCCCCGGGGGCATGAAGTGTTACAATGGAAAGATAAAAATATAATCTGAAAATTTCTTTTTTGTTCTATCTCATTATATGGACAGCCAAGTGCAACGAAACTTTGACAATATAGTATTTATTTCAGGCGTTAGCTTTCTTTCTAAATACATCACATACATTTCTAGATTTGAATTATCTGACATACACATTTATCAATGCTTTCACTGAATGAAGTCTTCATACAGTCATTTAGCAGTCGCATATAAACTGTTTGTTTTGTTCACAGTACAAACTTGACAAGCGCTTGGCGTTGTCTGTTTTGCAGGGCTTGCTCTTCGGTTGTTTCCCTACATCCCTTCTTTCCTCATAGATAAGAAGGGGTGGCCCTTGAGCTCGTCTTTGTCTAAGCGACTTCGTCATAATGCTTTTATTTATGTTTGTCTCTTATTGGAGACGAACAAGCTGCTTGACGCGTGTATATGGTCGCACGGTCATGATACGCTCTCTGCTCTATTCCTATTTACATTTCTTAATTTTACTCAAATATTGAAACAGTTGGGGGATTTAACTAAAAAAAAAAAAAAAGATTGTTTTCTAAGAGTAGAGTAAATCTGAGAGCGTATCATGATTAAAGCCATGTTTTATCATAAATATATACATTGTACATATAAAGGAGAATATAACTGAATGATTCATTTTAACGAAAGCCTATATGCCCCAGTCTGCACCAGTTTGGTGAATTACCTCCCTTTAATAAAACTGCAATATGCACATTTTAAACTCTGAACACAGTTATTAAGAAAATCTATATATCAAATACAAGCTAGGGCGGGGGTTGGTGAATGTTAGTATATACTAACATTTTAAAGGAGATCCTCTTCGTTTATTTTCTGCTTTACGTAAAGTACCGGAAACAAACGAACACTGTTCGGAATCGGCCGAATAAAGGAGATCGGTATCATACGTACTTTTCCGGAATTTGACATTTACTCTGCATTTGAACCACACACGTAAAATATTGTAAACATTTTTTCATACATGTACTATATACTATGCTAAAAATACGTCATTGATTATTATGAAAGAGACCTAATAATTGAATTGCCGGTATATACGCCTGAACTCGGACCAAAATGTTGGTAACTACCAGCACAATGTCTAAGAAATTGCGGCCTGTCAATTACTGGAAAAGAGTCAACGACAGGCTGCAAGATTCAACTTACAAGTAGTTATGAACCTTGTCCTTAAATTGAAAACAATTACATACGTTTATATTGATAATCTCAGAACCGATCCTACTGCGATAGTTCACTAAAAATAAAGATGATGTTAGGTTCCGAAAACAGTCAAGTTGTTAATATTTTCCGAAAATGTTGAGTTTCATGCAATTATGACTTAATAGAAAAAGAAACTTTCTATTTACTGCCAACATGCATTATGGTTATAAATGTATACTGTGTGAGTGTGTGTTTTGAGGATATACTTTCGTACATGTATTTACGATTTCAGGACCGATCCAACTACGATTGCCCACTTTGCTGACATTAGATGAGTTGTGTTTTCTTTTCATTTTATTAGATAATGAACAAATAAGTCCTGTTGGAGAAATATCCGTGGTTGATGAATTGTTTAGGGGTATAAAGGAGCTGGATCTCTCTTGTTATCTGTTTTTGTCAGTTGTACATTGAAAAAAAGTTATTTAACTATATTGTTTTAATGCAAAGGTGCTGCCCCACCAAACAGATTTGTTGTTTAGTTCAAGTTCACGTATGACGATGGCCGTCCTCAAGTTCCAACAATGTGTAGTCTATGGTCACCTGACACATTTATATCTTAAAGAATTATATTCAAACTTTCCAATACATGTAATACAATTTTATACATTTTGAAATGAGGCGGTCATGAATCTTCTAAGAATGCTCATCAAAGATGGAGAACATAGTTCTGGCCGCTATCAAGCGTATTGATCACAGACCGGTTAACCCCTACACTACTGTCACTTTCTTATTTATATATTCAAAATATCAAACATAACAAGCGTTTCACTACATCACATACATGTACACAATGACTTTAAACTCAGTTTCACGATTTCAAAGTAGACTTGCCAATGCATATCACCATTCCCAGTCAATCCAAAGTTTCTTTCAGGACACTTTGAGCCGCTTTCATAAATGTATATCTAAAGTGATTTCTTACCTGCATGACATATATATGACATTTAAAAATTGAAATTCCACGTAGCATAAATGTCGTTCGAATGTCGTGTGTGGTCCCGCTCGACATTCTGTTACTTATGTTGTGGTTAAATGTAAAAGTAGAAGGGTACTTACTCTGTTAATTAAGACCGTTCGATGTCGAGCTGGATTTTTCTCCCTTTCTTTGAATTTTGTAGACTATTCAATTTCTTGCGTACATTTCCCTAAACTGAAACGAATACAGAGCATTTAAGCATCAGTCTCGGTGGATTTAAACGTATTTGGAAACCGTGTAGCATGGTCTGGTGGAATATTTACTACTACATATACAAAAGGGGTCCTACCAGGAATTCACGATCCAAATCAACTAGTCTCTTAGAACAAAAGCCGTCCCAAATTTTAAACAGACTCAAAGCCAGAGACATTGCATGAAATATAATCATGAAAATTATATATTTATATTATATTCATGAGTTTATATAAAAACATTTTGTACATGATAAAGGGTAAATGTGGTAGGCAAGAAAAATTCTAATGCGCTTTCAGTTTTAATTGTTTCCTCTTGAAATGAAGTAAAAATAACCTAGTCAAGAGGACTATTCAATATTCGATAACACCAACACTACATATAGATCTACTACAAATTGAAAATGTTTGCTTATGTTCTAATATAAAACTATTTTAGAATACAATCGGACTATTATTAAGAATGCACTATAACTAAGATACGAATACCGCTGGAATACAGTTATGGGATACGTGGGAATATATTAAAATGGATTCGGAACTTTCTATCTGGAAGAAAACAATGTGTCAGAGTTGGTAATGCTCTATCCAGCAAGGTAGATGTTGCAAGCGGTATTCCACAAGGATCAGTGTTAGGCCCGATCCTTTTCTTAGTGTTTATAAACGATCTTCCGAATGTTGTCAAATCTACAGTAAAATTATTCGCGGATGATACCAAACTTTATAGGAACATAGAGGGACCTGGGGACTGTGATCTTATTCAGGAAGATTTAGACAATCTGTCAGAGTGGTCAGACACATGGTTATTGCGTTTTAACGCTGGAAAATGTAAATCTATGCATTTGGGTCGTAAAAAACCCAAACATAAATATATCATGTCAAACAATGAAATAGTCCAAGTTGAAAGTGAAAAAGACATTGGAGTAACATTTGATTGTCAACTAAAATTCAACGAGCATATTATCCAGATTGTGAACAAAGCCAATCAGAAACTGGGCCTTATTAAGAGAAGTTTTGAATATATGGACAGAAGCATGTTTCTTATACTATACGAATCACTTATAAGACCGCAGTTAGAATATGCTACAGTAATATGGTCACCGTGGATTAACAAGCACATTGTCGCGGTTGAACAAGTTCAACGACGGGCTACACGTCTTGTAAAAGAAATTGCACATATGGATTACAAAGATCGTCTAATCAGTCTAGGACTACCAACATTAATATATAGAAGGGAAAGAGCCGATGTTCTGCAATTATACAAAATTATGAATAATTTTGACATGGTGCATTTGAACTCTATTTCTGTGAATACCAATGCAAACACTAGGGGACATAATATGAAATTGAAAAAAAGACATCATAACTATAAGAGCTGTATGAACAACTTTGTCACCAGAACAACCAGTAATTGGAACGATCTACCAGATGAGTGCGTACAGAGTAAGAACGTGAACATTTTCAAGAACTCGTTAAATAAAGCCTGGAAACATAAATCCAATAAATTTGACTATAAGTTTTAACAATGTACATAACCACACATGCAATGGATATAGTAGTGATTTCTCGTCAATTGGTCAACACAAGCTACCAGCTTATTCATGACCGGTCTACAAAGGTAAAACAAAGGTAAAGAAAAGTACAGTCAGAATGTGTCTCGAATACTGTACGAATTCACTTCAAATGCAGTCAATATGCTTCAATAAAAGAAACCGAATATTGCTGGAACGTGCTAGAATGGAAACAGAATAGCGGAGAACGGTGCACACAATCATCCGCGTCAATTTTGCACGGGATTATGCACAGGTATTGTGTCTTATAATAGACAACAACTGGTTTTAAGTTATGTTTCAAATGTTGTCAGAATGCCGTATGAATACGATATTCTTTGACTTTAATCATGCAGGAATACACCTCGAATTTTCATTCTGACGACATTCCGGCTCATTACGATGTCGTACGTGTGATGTGGACTATTCGAATAAATACACAGATGTTTAGAGCATAGTTTATATCCGGTGTCAGTATATCACAGTGGTCTTACAATATCCGGCGTACGGTTTACCACAGTGTATACCAGAAATGTTTCCTTTCAGGCGCGTAGCTACCTGTACGCAGGATACGCAGCTGCGTACACATGCTTCTCAAAAAGTGAAAAAATAAATGATCGAAAAATGCAATAAAAACTGATGCCTAAACCCCAGAGGGGGTAATCCTTTAGTATTTTCACCATTTCTTAGAAACACTTTTAAAAAAGCTCTATACACAAAAAAACTGGTTTATGATTAAAAATAATGTTAAAGATGATGCAAAAAACACGCCAGCTAGACGTTCTAGCGAAGACATTTTTTTCGGGGGAGCATGCCCCCAGACCCCCTACCCTTCTTGCGTACACATTCAAATACCTCTAGCTACGCCTCTGCCTTTACCCCTCTTAGAGACAGACTGACAGACAGGGTACACTCAGATAGTCTAATGTTTCCACTAACTTTCATTGCATGACTGAAAAATTCATAAATGACGTTTTTTTACAGTTTTAATTAGTTTAACAATTGGTTTGATAGTAAGATGTAACGATAAACTAACAACATCAATCAGTTTGCCTTAATTTAACCTTTTGTGAGTGACGTCACAGGGAATTACGTAGGTAGCGCAATTACATCATTTAAATGGCGTCACACTTGTAGCTGTAGGTGTTACTTCTTTTGTTGTCATCAACTTTGTGCATTATACATTTCAAATGATTCAAACGGAATTTGATTGTTAGTAGATTTTTCTTTAAGGTATGGATTTTTTTACAAAATTACATTTATTTATATTCAAATTCGCCGATGGAGCTTAGGGTGGCGCAAGTCCATCACTCGAGGAGTATATAATACATTGAGTTAGAAAAAGTGTTGAATGTCAACACGCACGTTAATTAAATAATTTGATAAACCTTCGTGATGTCAACTGGTTGAATTGAAATTCATATTCTCGCACCGACTCCTATAATAATATTTTGTAAGTATACTATATTTCCAATAAGAGTACGCATTCAAATCCTATACCAGATCGACCGCGCCATGCAGATAAGATACACCAGGGGAAGTAACTGTTGCGAGCACTTGCCGTTCCTTACACGAAAGGTACGGCACTTAACGCTAACTTTTTTAAAATGGCGACCTTTTGTTGACAGTTGCATACCAACATTTTTTTAGTGGAAAATATTCATTTTCGTTGTTCCTTAATACCAAAACTGAGGTTTGTTTATATTTTTATTTGATTTAATATTTTTTACATGTAATGCAATGCAATTTAAGCCAATACAAACCGATTTCTGTCGGAATTTGCGGTCTATCCCAATTCTAAACAAGTCTGGGCAGACAAAATTCTGATCATCTTTTTGAAAATTCCGTTTAGTGGTATGAAAACTTGTTGAAAATGATTGGAATTTCTGAAATCATTTCTAGTGACAGTTTTCGACAATAGTAAATATGAATTCCTTCATGTAATCTGCCTGTTACTGTAAGAAAGTAAACCAGAATTTGGAAATTGAAAGTTAAAAAACATTGGCAGTGTCAGTGGCTAAATGTACCATTCAGTAAATTGTCACTGTTCTTCCTAGCACTTTCACACACGACCGCATTTGCAATCCAGGTATGTTATGGGTGGGTAAGAGTTTTATTGTATCCAGATTACATGTACCTTGTGTTTTCGAGATTAGTTTGCGAAGCCGAAAGTAGTTTTTTAGTCTTTTCTCATTTGTCCGACACCCAAACAAGAAGAGAACTACTTTCGTAGACTAATCCAGGGATTTCCTGATGCAGGTTTCTTGCATCTCTGATGCAAAATTTTGGCGTTGGACCCGCATTTGCAACTCTGTGTGCGTCCTCGGGACTAGCAATTACCAAAGGCTGTCGTAACTGGTTCACTGCGTTTCTTGATTTTCACATTATTCAAATATTGTATAAAATATTAATTGATTATTCTCAGAAGCGATATTCCATGATAGTTCCGAAGTAAACAGACTTTATTGTTACCTGGATGTCCGAAATGACGGAATGGTCAAAAAAGCAGGCGACTAGTAGCAATAACACTGTTGTCACGAAGGTTTCCTTCCCAACACAATTCATACTCTGCAAAATTCGTACCGTTCGAGAAAAAAGTCGGAAACAAAATGACATTGTTAGGGTAGGCACATTTGTGTAGGTAACTCACTAGTCTATGGTACATCATACGAATGTTGAAAACAATCGTACATTTAAAATGCATTTTGCTATTTTATTTATTAAATAGATCTCGTTTGATGCAGTAAACTTGACTCAAGCGCTCAGAGCTACAGATAAGCTGCGTATTGGGGTAATTACCCAATTAATTTTCTTAAATACCCAATAGATTTTGAGAGGAGGGAGTAAGGAAAAGCAAAGACAATTTGGAATACCCAAATAGAAAAGGATGTTATAGTGAAAAATAGTACATAAAAGCTTATTTACCCTTTCAGGGTTTTCCCTTGGCATTTTCATATGGGGGTCCCAGGACCCTCAGGGTTTGCATTTTGGGAGTCCCGGGCAAATTTTGAGGGTCCCTCATAAGCAGATAATTATGTATTTTGGTTGTTGATATTTTGAAAACCTAAAAACTGATAAAACCACAGCTCAAGGGCTTGAGTAAAGTTCACTGCATCAAACTAGATCAATTTTATAAATAAAATAGCAAAATCGCATGTACCATTGTTTTTAACATTTGTATGATGTACCATACACTAGTGAGTAACCTACAACGATGTGCCTACCCTAACAATGTCATTTTGTTCCCGACTTTTTTCACGAACGGTACGAATTTTTCAGAGTACGAATTGTGTTGGGTACGAAACCTTCGCGTTGACAGCGATATTGCTATTAGTCGTCTGCTTTTTTAGACCGCGTCGTCATTTCGGACATCCGGGTAACAATAAAGTCTGTTTACTTCGGAACAAATCCTATCGCGGAATATCGCAGCGGAGAATAATCAATTAATATTTTATACAATAATGTGTAAATTGAAAATGCAGCGAACCAGTTACGGCGGCCGTTGGTAATTGTGGGTCCCGAGGACGCATACACAATTGCAAATGCGGGTCCAACGCCAAAATATTGCGTCAGAGACGCAAGAAACCTGCGTCGGGGAAATCCCTGCCCTTTGAGTTTCATTAAATTATAAATTTATACCCAATTAAAATTTGTCAAAACCCAATCAAAATTGAAACTCGGGGGTAAAATACCCAATTGACCAAAACCTTATCTGTAGCTCTGAGTCTGAGCGCTTGAGCTATGATTTTATAAGTTTTTAGGTTTTCAAAATATCAACAGTCAAAATGCATATCTGCATATGAGGGACCCCCAAAATTTGCCCGGGACACCCAATATGCAAACCCTGAGGGTCCTGGGACCCCCATAGGAAAATTCCAAGGGGAAACCCTGCTTATCTCAGAAAACACAAAAAAACACCCATTGGTTCCATACCCGGAATGGAATCACCACCCAGCTGGCAAACATGGGTAGGACTTGCTAGCTATACATCTCTGCATGCCATATATCTCGCCTGGCCACTGCCAAATTTCACACATTGTTTCAAAGTGTTGTAGAGATATGCAGTCCGCCCATCCGGCTAGCTCAGTTTGCAGAGCTACAACACCGGGGGCGTTGGTTTGAGTCCCATAGTTAATTATGTGCACTTTCCTCCTTTGTAACTTGGTGGCAGTGGAAATAGTTACATTCCAAGACCCTTCAGGGCTGGGCTTGGTAAGGTGAGGATGGCCTCAGACTTTTACCCAAGAAATAAAGGGGAAGGAGTGTCAGACTGACAAACTTGTAACAGGCGCCCAGCTTGGTCAGTTGGCTGAGCTACAGACTAGTAAAACCAGGGGTCGTAGGTTTGAGCCCCGTTTGGAGTGCACTTTTTCTTCCTTTGTTACTTTACTGACATCTAGTGTTCAAAATTTAATATAAATGTAAATTCCAAGACAGACATACCTGTCACTCTGTCAGTGACTTAAGACTCTGATTGATTTAATTGCTTCCACTAGAATCTGAATGTTCATTTTGATACGTTTGACTAAATTTTACCTTTTCATTGGCAAGATACCCATGATTTTAAGAGAAAATGACCCTATAAACCAAAACCTTGAGGGTCAAACGTGGCTTTCAGGATATTTATTTTTCAAAATCCCCACTCTCGAGTCAAATGGAAACCCTGTATAGCAACTCAATTTACGTCTTTTTCAGATGTTCGGATAAGTTTTTTATGTAAAACACTGGATGTGGCCGTGAGCCTTTTCACGAGAGAAACGTTTCAAGATGATGATAAACGATCAGTTAATCCTCGAGGAGGATTACGATGAGAATTATGTTCCTCCAGAGGACGAGATTTCAGAATATGCTCAATGTATTGGTATAGACCCGGACCATGAACCACAGTTATTATGGATTGCTAGGGAAGGAATCAATGCACCACTGCCAGAAAACTGGAAACCTTGGTAGGTACCCTAATCTTGTATCAAATAAGTTCACATATTTCTGTTTTATATTTGATACTACCGTTATGTTAAATTTTGCTCAATCAACATACTATATTATACTAGTACAAAAAGTAAACATTTTTAGCTCATCTTAGCACTATTAAATTCTTCATAATTCTTCAACAACTGCTCATTGGTGACAGATATAGTTTTTAGGGGTTCAATAACTGAATCATTAAATTGTTAGTATTGCCGCTCCTTTTACCACACTTCGTAATTAATGTAAACAAAAAATATAAAGAATTTGATCGTATGTTTACAATTTCAGTAAGTGCTTTGAAAAAACAGTAATCGGGGCTTGACACTACATGTAACTTATTTGTTGTAGTAGTCCAAAGGACCTGAAGCTTATGAAACATGCTGGTCCGACAGAATTCCTAGTGGTCCTACATGTACTGACTTTTGAGCAATTAAAAAATAACTTATGTCATACTGTATTCTTACTATGTGTTTTTTTATTTTGAATTGCTTTAAATATGAGATTTCATTCATAAATTTCCATTATCAGTTAAAATGCTCTCTTAAAAAAGCTATTAGATCCTGCTTTAAAATATATTTTCTTGGTAATGTTCACTGGTCAATAGGACCACCTACATCCCAAGAGTTACTGGTCCTCCATGACCAGCAGACCAGTGTTAGTGTCGAGCCCTGCAACAATATTCATGACTATATAGATTGTATTGTTGTTATTTTAGTCAAGATCAAAATGGTGATATTTACTACTTTAACTTTGCCACTGGTGAGAGTATATGGGATCATCCGTGTGATGAATTCTACAAGAAAATGGTCACAGATGAAAGAATCAAGTTGGCTACCCAACAAAAGCAAGGTATAAACTTACAATCAGGTAATAATAAAACTTAGAAACTTAGAGACTTCCTTGTTTACCGGTTTCATACAAATTAGTACTCTTCAGATCATTTAAAATATTGACAAATCAAAAACCTTAAGAACAGAGCCCATATTGACAGAACTTTTAAGATATTTTCTAAGGAAATTTTCCTCGATAAAAATCATTTTATTAAGAAACGGTAAAAAAAACTTCAATAAACAAATTCAGGTTACATACATATTTAGCAGATTAAATTTGTGAATTTGTGGTTGATGGTTCCATGATAGGTCTTCATACTAATATGACTATAAAACGTCGCCCGAGAACCATAGTGTTCTATGTGTCTTTTTCTTGGTTTCGAGAAAATCAGGTTTTCAGATTCAGGGCTTTCAAAGCCTTTATAACTTTTTTGTTCGTGGACGAATTCGAACAGAAATGTGTATGTGCTTTATTTATGTAGATCTCAGGAACACTTCCAAATATCATGAAGAATCGTTGATTCAAACATACCGCACTTAAGTCGGTCTACTGTAGATAGAACATTATAAAACCAATTTAGGTTACATCACGTGACTCAATGGGAGCAATCCATTGGTCAAAAACGCAGATAGAACAACTTGGTTCTCAAGAAAAACATGAAAATTGCAGATAGAACAAAATGGATCTGTTGATATCTAAATATGAAGATGTCCCCGAAAGAGGACAAGGTCACTGTGACATAGCTCTCATCGAGAGCTTTCAAACGGTATATTAAACTCATTTTTGGCAAAAATGACGATAGAACACTATGGTTCTCGGGCGACGAAAAGTATATTTATGCAGATTTATGAATTCTTTAGAAACACAATTCATGAATAATAGCTAAAAATAAGCATCACAAATAATATTCACCTGACAGTCACTTACCTACACTACTTATTGTTGAAAGCATTTATATATTTTATTGGTTCACCAGGTGGTATGGCTAAAAAGAAAGGGAAACCTGCAATAAAAGATGACACTAAGAAGAAGAAGGACAAAATGTCGAATGAAAAGGTAAGTTTCCATGAAGTTCTGTTGAGAAACCTGTTATTGGTGTTTCATTAGGTAAGGAAATTGAGAGGTTTAATAGATCCCCTTCAATAGCTTCGCTCCAGGTTAGCCCGGTGTCAGGATAATGTGACTGGACAGTCTCCATAATGACTGAAATACTGTTAACCAATGAGACTTAAAACAATATTTTAAAAAAAGGAATGAATATGCAATTAAATCAAAATTTTAAAAATACTGCTACATTCTCTTTAATAATAAGGAAGTGTAGTAAAGAGAATTTTACTTTAGCCTGACCTTTATGCATTAACATATTACAAGAATCTTGCGTTGAATATTTTAATTTCCCCGAGTAAATTATGCAATATCGGTCCTTTAGATTTGTTATTGTACTACACTTCCAGCGTCTTCGTGATACTCTCCTCTTATGAAAACATACAACGGTGGTTATAATATTGACAATATATCAGCTGTTAAAATATGCTAATACATTTGTAGACGGTCGAGGATCAGGCCAAATTCACCTTACTATACTATGTTTGCATGTGACAGTAAATCTCGTGTTCAATTTAGCTTAAAGTATGTAATGTATTGTGTGTATTGTTTCAGCAACTCGGACCATTGAAGGCAGAACAAAGTCTCGGTACACCAGCTATGCATAAACAGATTGGTATGGATCAAAATAAAATGTCCGGTCCAATGCCTGGAATGTCTGGTGGACTGTTAGGACAGCTAGCCCCTTTAAGGGGTTCTGCTGGGGCCAGTGGACCTGTAAGTATAGTGAATCATAAAGTCAATCAATTTATTTGTTTCTTTGAATATAACTATGTTATTCACCATATTGTTCATTTTTATGAAGATTTTTTTGCCTGTAATTGTGTTTACATGGAAAGTCTAAAGCTCAATATTATGACCACCATTGAAAACTGGACCGATCTCTAGAACGGTCTCAATATGAGAATAATCGAAGCTCAATTATAGTCACATGTCTTTGAATTAATTTCCATGTGAGTGCGGACTCTCTTTGTAACCACAAATCTGAAGCATTAGTTCAAGTTTGCTATGTACAGATAAATGTCGAGAGGTCAAACTTTCAATTTGTGACTCTGATTTGTGCAAACTCTCAATTTGACATGAGCTTTCTACCTGAGGTGTTTCGGGAGATTTGGGCCCCGGGATGGTATTGGATATTGATCTTACTTGACTTAAGGATAAGGACAACCAATCAGATGACACTATATTAAACACTTGGACTTGGTCAGTAACAGGCGATATGATTGGCTATCATTATTTTCCGATTAAATAAGATCAATATTGAATACCACCCCAGGTCATGTTATTGAGAAAGTCTTAATGTTGAGGGGAGATAAAAAACACAAAACCGTACCTCGTCTTAATCTGTTCATGTTCATAGTCATTAATTGCTTAATTAGAAGACAACTAGCTTTGTGATTTGTCGTGAAAATTGACCTGAGAACTCGGGTCTTCATTTTGATGTAATCTTGGCTGACATTTGACTGTTTACTTTGTTGAAAAATAATAAAAAATTTGATTCAAGTACACAATAATTTTGTTTCAAATTAGTTCTTCAGAGGCAATATTGAAACATAAAATTTTACGACATAAAATACTGTGTTTTATATCCTGGCATACCAGGCTTTTATTCTTCTTCTGTTAATTTTGTGTATTTTGTTGCTTCTGTGTAGTTTGAATTCTCAAAATACTCTTCACTTGTCTATTACAAGCACTGTGTAAGATATTGTACTGTATGTATATACATTATTTGTCAGGTATCGTCCCCAAAATCTGTAAGTTTTATCTTCTGTATGCCGCTTTCTGACATTATATGTATATATATGCACGATCATCTAGAACTATAGGATCCGTCATGATTTGTCTTTGGAGATCAGCATTTCTTAACCAGCTCTAGAAAACACAGGTTATTTGAAGCGAGCCTTTTGCGAGCTTAATAACTTGTTTTCGTGACGAGTTTAAGAAATCTTGATCCCAAAGACAACAAGCGGATAATTCTTTTTATCACATTACCATAGATACCGAGTCAAAACAACATATTTAGAAATAACAAATATAAGTCGTCGACATTGTTTTGGCACCGAAAAGTTGGCGATGTCACGCATTTGGAGAACATTGTTCCGTGATTTGTTCTCACATGGAAGGTCATGTTCTTTATGTGATAAACAACAATACTCTTAATACCAGCGTAAGGATGTGTGTTAATGTCTCCCGAAACAGACTTGAGTCTCATTTTCAAGAATCTTGGGCATTATGCCTCAGTAGGACCCCTGCTTGTTATCGTTACTTTTATAATACTAAATCATCTAGTATGTATAGTAATATATTACTTGGGATTGTAATGCAGATTTTATGTTGTGTAGTTGTTATGTATCATTGCATGTACAGGATTCTGATAACTGTATCATAGCATATATCATATTCATGTGGAAATAAATGCCATAGATTTGACGTTGTAAGCCAGGTCATTGAATGCATCAATTCAATATTGTAACATCCATTGGTTTATTGCCGTGGTCTTACATACCAAGGTTTGGAAGCTGTATCTGTCCTATATGAGTGAATATGATAAAGCAGATAGAATATTGTTGCTTTCAAACCTTGAGACATTGAATGGTGAATGCGATAGTGTTCTAGCTTCTTTATGTATATACACTGAGGACAGATTCACTGTGGCCCCTTGGTATGCTAGTATAAGCTGTTTGATTGTTTTTGTTTGGCCGTGTGACAAACTTGCTATGATATTTTTTAATTAAGCTTAAATTACTGCATGAGGCAAAACCAACTGCATACAATGTACCCTAGTGGTTGTGTCTGCACTGAGTACTGAATTAACTAAATGCATGCGATTTGTTCTATGGCTGCATTGTACCAAATGTATGTCAAACCAAGTTTTTACCTTGCCTTGCACTCGGCAGTAGAAAGTTTTTACCTTGTCTGGCGCTCGGCAGTAGAAAGTTTTACCTTGCCTGGCACTCGGCAGTAGAAACTTTTACCTTGCCTGGCGCTCGGCAGTAGAAAGTTTTTACCTTGCCTGGCACTCGGCAGTAGAAAGTTTTACCTTGTCTGGCACTCAGCAGTAGAAACTTACCTTGCCTGGCACTCGGCAGTAGAAACTTTTACCTTGTCTGGCTCTCGGCAGTAGAAAGTTTTACCTTGTCTGGCACTCGGCAGTAGAAAGTTTCACCTTGCCTGGCGCTCGGCAGTAGAAAGTTTTTACCTTGCCTGGCACTTGGCAGTAGAAAGTTTTACCTTGACTGGCACTCGGCAGTAGAAAGTTTTACCTTGCCTGGCACTCGGCAGTAGAAAGTTTTACCTTGCCTGGCACTCGGCAGTAGAAAGTTTTTACCTTGCCTGGCGCTCGGCAGTAGAAAGTTTTTACCTTGCCTGGCACTCGGCAGTAGAAAGTTTTTACCTTGCCTGGCACTCGGCAGTAGAAAGTTTCACCTTGTCTGGCACTCGGCAGTAGAAACTTACCTTGCCTGGCACTCGGCAGTAGAAACTTTTACCTTGCCTGGCGCTCGGCAGTAGAAAGTTTTTACCTTGCCTGGCACTCGGCAGTAGAAAGTTTCACCTTGTCTGGCTCTCGGCAGTAGAAAGTTTTACCTTGTCTGGCACTCGGCAGTAGAAAGTTTTACCTTGCCTGGCGCTTGGCAGTAGACAGTTTTACCTTGTCTGGCACTCGGCAGTAGAAAGTTTTTACCTTGCCTGGCTCTCGGCAGTAGAAACTTTTACCTTGCCTGGCACTCGGCAGTAGAAAGTTTTAACCTTGCCTGGCTCTCGGCAGTAGAAACTTTTACCTTGCCTGGCACTCGGCAGTAGAAAGTTTTACCTTGCCTGGCACTCGGCAGTAGAAACTTTTACCTTGACTTGCGCTCAGCAGTCGAAGTTAAAATGGCTGAACTCTTCTCCGATAGCTTTATAGCAATGGATACCATCAGAATTGAGGTGTTGAGAGTGATTCATATTTTAAGTTCTAAGAGGCATTACACAAGTGACAATTGGCCTGAAATTATTAGAATATAAAATCTGTCAAGTCTAGATCTATTAGAATTCAGATTTAACATAGTGTACTGCAATAGTTTGATAGAAAAATATAATGCATGCAGAATTAAAACATATAGACAACACATTGCATGACATGCACATTTCTCCGTCTTGTAGGCATTTTGTAGTTCTGTTGATAGGAAAATACTTCAAAACTAGATCAACATTGACCAAAATAACACCCTAGTATTCTATTTAAGATGAAATGACTAGTCATTGGTTTTCTGAGAGAGTACATAAGAAATAGTATTGTTTTAATTGTTTCCAATTGGTTGTCTTTTGTTTCTCCTAACAAAATTATGACATGATATCATATTTAGGAGTCTCTGCTTAAAATTGAATTTCATATTTGACTTAACTTTGTCTTGAGAGTAACTTGATGGTTTGTTCAGTCTCGGTGTATGATGACTGGGTAGTCTCCATATTTCTGCATTGCTGCTGACCAGTGGGACTCAAAACAATTAAAAAAAATATATTTTCTGTCTTATTGCCAGGATTTTGTTCATAACAGTATTTAGGCCACCTGAGCACTTTGTGTGAGTTGTTCGGATCATTGGATGTGTAAGTTTATATGGATTATTTGTTGATGCAAAAACTAATCATTGCCATAGACGTTTCAATATCTTGTTCAGATTTTACATTTGTAATAAAATGTCTTTGATTGATTTCAGATTCGATCTAGCCTGAATACAACAACTGGTTCACTAAACAAGTCAGGTTATGGTGTGGGTGGGAGTGTGAATGTATCGTCACATTTAACCAGCAGTATGTCACTTCCTGTATACTCTACCGAGTATGATGATGAGGTATGTTGTAATGATAATGTTGTGATAACTATATCAATGAGGGATGTCACAAAATCAGTCTTAGTCTATCAAATGAATGATGTCACACAATCAGTCTTAGTCTATCAAATTAGGGATTTCACAAGATCAGCCTTAGTCTATCAAATGAATGATGTCACAAAATCAGTCTTAGTCTATCAAATGGGGGATGTCACACTATCTGTCTTAGTCTATCAAATGAGGGATGTCACAAGATCAGTCTAAGTCTATCAAATGAATGATGTCACACAATCAGTCTTAGTCTATCAAATTAGGGATTTCACAAGATCAGCCTTAGTCTATCAAATGAATGATGTGACAAAATCAGTCTTAGTCTATCAAATGGGGGATGTCACACTATCTGTCTTAGTCTATCAAATGGGGGATGTAACACAATCAGTCTTATTCTATCAAATGAGGGATGTCACACAATCAGTCTTAGTCTATCAAATGGGGGATGTCACACAATCAGTCTTAGTCTATCAAATGGGGGATGTCACACAATCAGTCTTAGTCTATCAAATGGGGGATGTTACACAATCAGTCTTAGTCTATCAAATGAGGGATGTCACACAATCAGTCTTAGTCTATCAAATGAGGGATGTCACACAATCAGTCTTAGTCTATCAAATGGGGGATGTCACACAATCAGTCTTAGTCTATCAAATGGGGGATGTCACACAATCAGTCTATCAAATGGGGGATGTCACACAATCAGTCTTAGTCTATCAAATGAGGGATGCCACACAATCAGTCTTAGTCTATCAAATGAGGGATGTCACACAATCAGTCTTAGTCTATCAAATGGGGGATGTCACACAATCAGTCTTAGTCTATCAAATGAGGGATGCCACACAATCAGTCTTAGTCTATCAAATGAGGGATGTCACACAATCAGTCTTAGTCTATCAAATGAGGGATGTCACACAATCAGTCTTAGTCTATCAAATGGGGGATGTCACACAATCAGTCTTAGTCTATCAAATGAGGGATGCCACACAATCAGTCTGAGTCTATCAAATGGGGGATGTCACACAATCAGTCTTAGTCTATTAAATGGGGGATGTCACACAATCAGTCTTAGTCTATCAAATGAGGGATGCCACACAATCAGTCTTAGTCTATCAAATGAGGGATGTCACACAATCAGTCTTAGTCTATCAAATGGGGGATGTCACACAATCAGTCTTAGTCTATCAAATGAGGGATGCCACACAATCAGTCTTAGTCTATCAAATGGGGGATGTCACACAATCAGTCTTAGTCTATCAAATGGGGGATGTCACACAATCAGTCTTAGTCTATCAAATGAGGGATGTCACAAAATCAGTCTTAGTCTATCAAATGAGGGATGTCATAAAATCAGTCTTAGTCTATCAAAGGTGGATGTTACTCAAGCAGTCTTAGGATGCCACTCAATCAGTCTTAGTCTATCAAATGAGGGATGTCACACAATCAGTCTTAGTCTATCAAATGAGGGATGTCACTCAATCAGTCTTAGTCTATCAAATGGGGGATGTCACAAAATCAGTCTTAGTCTATCAAATGGGGGATGTCGCAAAATCAGTCTTAGGATGTTACTCAATCAGTCTTAGTCTATCAAATGAGGGATGTCACAAAATCAGTCTTACTCTTAGTCTATCAAATGAGGGATGTCACAAAATCAGTCTTGGTCTATCAATGAGAGATGTCACAATGCATGTTTATCAAACAGGGCCCTTAATTACCAGAAATACATTCAGCACTCAAACAGATCTTAATCTCACCATTTATTAGGTTCAAATAAAATACAAGACTTAATCACACACCCTAGCACTTTTCTACAGTGCATTTATAAATTTTCATAATGCAAAATCAATATTTTGAGAAAACAAGAAAAAACTGTCTGAAAACTACTCTTTACTTATGGAAAAACAAGCTTTTTAAACTTCAGTTTGGTTAACATGACCACTTCCGATTTTCATGAAAATAGGCTCATAAGAAGCGCCTTGAGATGCCAATGTCATATATGCATGAGTCTTATAGGTCGAAAGTAATCTAAGCCAGCGAAATATACAAATGACTTCGATGATTTCCTTTGTTTATTATGATGAGGTGGTCCCAAGTACATGTTTGTGATTTTAATGCTGATAAAACTATAAAATGTCATCTTGAAATCAGTTACATTTTGAAAACAGTGACAGACCAAATGACTCATGAACTCAAATGGCTCAACAACTTTAATGAAATTGTCTTAATTTCTGTTCGATTTCAACTCAGTTGAAAAAATGTATCGAGACAAGACAAGAACGCCCGATCACTACGTGTGACTTATCATAATTATGTAGTAGTGTGGTGGCATGACTACTAATGTTTTAACACTATACTCCAGAATGAAGAACGTCCCGGCAGTAGAAGACACAGTATGGATGGAGATGCTAAAGATGTGGCTGCTCTCGGATTCGAGGTTTGTTGTTGTTGTTGTCACTGTTGTTGTTGTAGTTGTTATTGACTCATCAGTTGTTTAGGAGTACTTCTATTTCATACCCCCAAACATTTTAAAAGGAATAGTGAAGGGACATAAGTTGTTCGTTTGTGTTATTTTTAGAGATGGCAACGAATACTAAAATCGGTACTCCAGTACTCGGTCATTCTTCCGATCAAGTACTCGGAAAACTATAGATGTGCATGATATTTGGGAAACAGAAATGTTGTGCTGCAAATGTGCGTGTTCAACTTCAAATAGAACATCGTGTTTGTCTGTCCTGTTTAGTTGATGATATAATCTAGATCGGTAGAACAATGTTGTGACAATAAAAACTAACAAAAGGAACATCAATACAGTGTAAATGCAAAATAACATTTTATAAATAACACTAGAAAATCAAATAATAACAAATTAACAACTAAGGGGGGAATACTCTTATCAACCGGTGCATAATATTTACACAGCGTGAACAATTGGCAGTCGAGTTATCGTTCATTCATATACCCGTGAGAACGATTAAAATTTAAAACGTAATATTTTATTAATTTCGTAATCGATTGTCACACGGAATAAACAATAACTGCCAATTAAAGATCGATGCCAACAAAGAAACCCAAGCTACGTGTCATAAACAAATTAACAGGTCTGTGTTTTGATTACCCTTGTAATCGGCGATTAAAGGATTGATGACACGTTGTTAATTGTAATTTCAGTAGACCAGATATCACTTGGACACGTTCTGTACTAGACAGGATTAATTTTTTTTCCGAGTACTCGAATACTGATTTTGCCATTCGATACTCGGACCTTTGAACAAGTACCCGAGTACTCGGGTACTCGTTGCCATCCCTAGTTATTTTAGACTTATCAGTTGTCTCGAAATACTACTATTTGAATACCCCCAACCATAAGTGAATAATTAGGATGAATTAGCTGTTTGTTTGTGTTCGACTGACACTGCTGTAAGCACATGGTCATTTGGTTCTTTACATACTAGATTGGCCAATGACCTCTGACTTAGAGAGAAGGGGATGTTTGTGTTACACTTGTCGATTTGTGTATGCATGCATGTAGAAAAATGGGTGACTATTCATGCTGTTTTGAGTATGAAAGTCTGCATTTTCGCTATTTCTTTTCTTTTTGAAAGGTAGTTGCTCTTTCTCTATGTTAAAAAAGTGCCCCAATAACATATTCCAACCTACCTGCCTTGGGTGTAGAAATGTTTCCATGTAGCCAGTTTAAAAGTAAGCAGTTGATTTGAGGGTCTTCCTATGTACAAATGTACTGGGGTAAAAGATGAAAATTATTAAGAGTAACCAACAAAAATGCTCTAACAGTCAGTTGATTTAGCCTCCTACTGGCTCATGTCTACACCTTTGCAGGCTGCAATATTGTTGGCATGTTTCCGGAAATAAAACATGTTTATTGGCCTCGAAATATTGAAATTAATGTAATATATTGTTGATATTATAGGACTCTGATGAACATGATTCAGACAGCGAGGATTATGGGAAAGATATTGTAAGTGTTAAATCTTCTTTTTTTATTTATTGTGACTCATTGGAGTCATTCTCACTCTACATGTATGTTAGATATTCTTAAAGGTACATACTGTTTCATATTTTAAAGATAAACTATAATAACTGTAGTATACTGGCTGTTATACCATGGTTTGGAGATCTGTCGCGTAGGATTTAACCACGAAGGCTGTATGCTTGAGTGGTTAATAACAATGCGTCAGAATGACAAACCATTGTATAACAATGGTCTACTATTACTTTTGAAAATTTTATTTCGATTCTAACTTGAAATAAGCTCGCAGTTATATATTAAGCCAGTGTTACTTTGTGAGAGTATGTTGTTTACTTGTTTACCTGCATGATGTCATAAAAACGATGTGACGTCACTTTCATTGTTAATCAAGCGTTTTTAAACGCTATGTTTGTTCTTTGTTTATATAGGCCAAATTGTCCGCCATGTTAGAATGTGAATTTTTGCCAAAAAGATCACTACAAAGCAGGGCTTTTTTCTAACCTCTGGGAATTGGGCCTTAGATCTTCAACTAAGGAAAACCTTTGGTATTATGGGGAACTTATTTGGTAAACATTGTTTTTGGGGAAAATGTATGATTTAAAAGATTTTTTAACTTGGAAACGGGCCTAAGAACAGCTCCAATTAGTTAAGAAAAAAAAGTCCTGCAAAGAAATAAAACAATCCTTTAGTATTTTCACACACATAATGTCTGAAATTCCAACTTTACAAACTTTTTGATTCATGGAAGTATCCAATCATGTACATAGTAATAAGTGTACAAATGGGTACAAGTTTTCTGGTGTATACCTGATTTCAGGTTTTTGAGTGTACCAAAGTGTGGGGTTTTTGTCTCTAAATAAATTGGCCTTTTTTTTTAAGATTTCAGTTTTTTCAGAATTTCAAACTTGCACCCATGTATGCAGCAATTATGATATGTTAAACTATGTATATTACAGGATTTTGGTATTGACAAGAATTTATCGGAGAGAATAATGGACATTGAAAATGATCCTGCATTGAGAGGTTCTCTAGAGAAGGTAAGATGTTTGTTGGTTATATTGATAACATTAACCCTTTAATCCATGATGACACATTTTAATTTATCTACTCAATGCTGGTGAATTTGACACGTCTATTGCATTTCATGCCATTTACATAACGTTTGAAAAACACCAAATATTTTTCATAATCCTATATGGAGATAGTGTACAACATATAAGTATAAAATTATGATAATATATATTAGGGATTATTTGGGGTCACTTGTTACAATGCTAGTGACACCTAAGGTCATGTAGAGAGCTAGACATATTAACTCATGCAATTTATACTAGGGTTTCTTATGTTACGTGATGGATGATAGTTAAGTATACATTCTCTTGTTAGCTTAAGTTTTAATGTAAGCATAAATAATTTCAGGACTTTGATGTCACATTGTCGACGGCTCGAGATGTTGACCCTGGTAAACTTAGTCCAATGATTGAAGAAGACAGAAAGCGACGAGCTGAGATAGCGGCAAGCGCAGCAGAAAAGTAAGTCCATGTAACAGCTAGCACGTAACCATGTAATCATTGTATTGTCACGCAGCCTCCGTGTATGTTACAACAACTTGTGTACTCAGTACATTTAAATACTCACACTTTGTGCAATCCACAATGGCTGAATAGTGCTGCTTTATTGTATTCTGACACAAATTATTATATGCAAATATCTTTATATTTTGATAAAATACAGCATACATGTTACAAAAATTTATATATTAGAGGCTCATAGGGAAGATTGGGCAGATGCCTAACTATGATGCCTCTATAAATAAAGTCTTTATTATTATTATTTTAAATAGTGCCGAGTTAAGTTCATCTGAGGTATTCTTAAGTGAGTCAATAAACCTAGAGAAAATAGGTAGTGTGCGTTATTAACTGTACTGAGTATATTTTATATACCAAATTTACCCTGTTAAACAATTGATTATCTCTTTGTTTGTGTACTAATATAGCTGACAAATTAATTGTAAATTATCCCCATGTGATTGACACATGAAGGCGATATAATGGAGGCATAGTCAGTTAGTTGGTTGATCAGTCTGTTGCAATAACTTCCACAGTTTTAATGGTTACCAATGAAAGTTCATATTTCGTACATTACCACCTTGATAGCCTAGTGGTACAGCGTCCACATTGAGTGTAGGAGATCCTTGTCTTAATCCTAGGCTGTGTCACACCTAAGATGAAATAAAAATGGTACCAGAAATTTCCTTGCTAGACTCTCGGCTTTTAAAGGAAACTAGCTTCTTTTCTTTCATACCCTCGTTGCGATGGATAACATCATGAATGAGGTGTCGAGAGTGATTAATATAAGCTAGAAAAACTTGTTTCACAATCTACCTTTAAGTTAAATACATTAGTGCAAACAAATGAAAGTTTATACTCAAGATAATGACTATCTGTAGATCTATGTGTCAGTCCAGATGACACCGAGTTATTGCCCTTGGTTCTCTAATATAGTAGTATTGCATGGGTATTAATCACCTCTATTGATAGCTCTAGTGGTTAGATTGTTCAAAAGTTTTATTTACTTTCTATTAACCAACTGATGTACTGAAGGATGTCTCCCATAGTGAGGGAGACATATTTATTTTGTTCTGGACGGATGGATGTATGGATTGATGTCACAAAGTTTGTCTGCATTTCTTCTCCTTAACCACCAGTCCAATTTCAATGAAACTTCACAAGAATGGTCAATCATGGTGCCATGCCTTTTGATGCATCTTGTCAAAATTTCTTGGTTGTATGATTTTTGCCAGAGTTACGGCCCCTAGTGGGAGACATACATTTTGTGTTAATAACATTTCTACTTTTTCCTTTTATGTTGCACAATTAAACTCACTGACATCAACAACTATCACAATAGCTAAATAAGCTGAAACAATGAACTATTGCATGATGCCCTCTAGCACTTCTATAATTGCATATGTCATTATATACGACCGAAAATGATAATTAATCAAAATTATTCATAAATGGAATCTGTTGATACTGATCAATAATACCAGTGAATATTATTGCAAATTGAATTGTATTGAACGTTTGAAAAACAGATTTTACTGTTGAATTATCAGTTATGCAATATTTATTGTTGCCATGCATACGGTATGAATTTTAAATGTATAATAGACAATTTTGAAAATTACTTTCTAATTATAGAAACAGTTGGACTTACACAACTTGAATACAGTTTAACCTGTGGAGAGCAACACCCTTTAAGAAAAACTAGGTTTGGTTGTTTTGAAGAGGTTGTTGCTCAGAGTGTTGAAATTTACAGTATATGGGATATGAATTAATTATATTAATTTAATGATGTCATTTATGAGATAAATTGCGAAATAAATAGACATCATTTGATAGTTAAATTACACTAGTGTAATATAAGAATATTCATACTCGTTGTATGAACCCAGACACAACAGGGGTGTCAATATTCCTGATTAATCAGGAATTCCGGATTTATTTATCCTGAAAGAGCTATGATTTCTGACCAAAATAGAAGTTATTTGATAAAAATATCTCAAGAAATGGCAAAGTTAAGGCCAATTTAATCTGCTCTGAAGGATTTTATTCAATAAAAACTGAGTAAGATATGGAAACAATGTGGTTGAAGGCAACTTGTTTTGCAAAACTGGTCGGCAGCATATGATTTTCAGGATTTTGATTTTGACACTGTTGACACCCCTGACATAAGGAAATTCATGTGATCAATATTGTATACCCGTATGATGTTTATATCTACAGGAGGTTGCATGGAGGTGATATGCTAAGCGGATCACAACAGTACGTGTCTGATGGTGTTATTTTACACTTGGTGTTTTACCTAATTGTTTGGTTTTAACAGTCTTTGTGGTGCAAAATCTTAACCCTCACTGCTTTGTGTTTGTGTAAATTCTTAACCCTTTGCTACATGTTCAGTTTTCTTTGGTGTGTAAAATCTTGACCCTCTCTGCTTCATGTTTTTCTTTGTGGAAAGAGTTTCAATTTACTGTCATCCTTTCCTAACCAGTCAGTTGTGGGGAACATTCAATACGACTGCTTACAGATGGCAGTTTAATGCTGATGCGTTTAAGATAGAAGTGGCTGATTGGAATTTGATAGTATTGACTGCTTAATACTCTGAGGTCATTCTTGCTTACTGTGTTATAACAGCTCCTTTTGTTAGATTCTAACCCTAACTGTTAGATGCCATCGCTTAGCATTCCGAAGTACGAAAGCATTAGATCACTCAGCTATCGCAACATCCACAAATAAAGGTTGCACAATAACCAGTATCATTCTGTCAGTGAGTACAACACATCACACACATAATAATGCGTTGATTTGTCCTGAATGTTGTTTTGTTCTATGCCTGTCTTTTTCACAACCATTGACTGAAGTTTTTAAAACAACGTAAATATAATGGGAATGTTCAGGAAAGGGGAATAACCACAAAATTTTGATTTTTCTCTGACCAGTAATTTTGCTGTTGTTTACTGACTTGTTCACTTGTAATATATAGTGCTGTTGTTTTGGCACAGTATACGGATCAAATGCAAACTGGATTTTCACTTCTTTCTCTGCGATACTCATCCCCTGCTATTTCATTTGTAACTGTTCCCCTCTAGTTGTTGTGCTAAATGCCTCACACCATGTTTGTATATCACTGCGTTGCTATGTCGTCTATCCACCACTAAATGTTGTGTTCTCCCACTAACAACAAAATCTTCCACTAACTCAGCTACTTGTCTATTTTGCTTGTTTTGATTTTACTTCTTACACTGGTATGATTTTCTTATTCACTGTGTGGAATTTTATATATACTACTTTTGAATTATATTAAACAGTATACACTGCATACTTCTACAAATGTTGACAGTTAAGGCTTGAATTTGTCTTAATCTAAATATGTCTGTAAAATTTGATGTATATAACTCAGGGATTCTACAACTCTTGAATGATTAGGAAATCAGAATATGCTGCACTAGAAATAATAAACTTTTTGTATAAGATAGAAGTTTTTTATGCAAAAAAATTTGAAATATTGACTTAGGGTCATGTAAAATTTTAGAAGCTGAATTTAACTGTAGAACAATATTTGAAACAGAGTTTTAGTGTAGCAATGTCTGCCAATGGCACTCTGAACTGACTGGTATCTTGTTTTCAGGATTGGGCATTATGCCTAAATAGGACACCGGATGAAATTAAAAAAGTTACCAATACATTGTACTTATTTTAATAAAATATAAACTGCAAAAATCATAATTGAATGTTTCAGATATTGTCTAAGTATTTGTAAAAATGACTTAAATATTTCCCTGTACAAGGGCAAACATAAATTTGATAAAATCAAAGGAATCCAAATTTTAGAGAGCATAATGGGAGTTAATTATTATGCCCCCCCCCCCCCCCCAAACTTTGATGAGTGATATATTGCTTTGCACGTGTCGGTCTTTGGTAGGTTGGTTGGTTGGGTGGTCGGCAGACCAAATGGTTTTTGTTCAATAACTCAAGAAGGCTTTGCCCTAGGATCCTTAAACTTTACATGGAGGTTGGTCATCAACAGTAAATGACCCCTATCGATTTTGAGGTCAGTACCTGGTAGGTCAAAGGTCAAGTCTTTGTGACCTTTACCATTTCTGACTATTGGGCTGCCATGGGGGCTTAAGTGTTTTACAAACATCTCTTGTTCATGAATACTTTACTTTGAAAGATCCATATTAAGTTCTGTCATGATCTTTGAAAAGCTTGATGTTTCCAGCTAGACCAATTAAGTAAAAGGGCAGATGTTTAGGTTGCAGTATTCGTGTCACCTGTGTTATAGTGCCAACAAATTAACAAGGTCCTCAACCCTTACGGATGAATAGGCAGCAAGCTTCTTGTGCAGAATATATTAATTTATTTAATGCTAACTGGTGAGATATGGAGTTCTATCAGTTAAATAAAACCTATATCAGTCACTGGTTATCACCTACAATGTGACTGATATAAGCTCCGCCCCCTCACAGGGACTACTTTAATTTACCAAAATCTCAACACTAAAATGTCTGTAACTTTTTCATTACTGAACGGAAACATGTCATGTGGGGGGTTTTTATTCTTAGTTAGACCATTTCCTACAAGTTGGTGTATGATTTAATGCAAAATTCTCAAAAAAGTCGTTTTCACCTATTCACCATAATCCAAGATGGCGGATTTTGAAGTGAAAAATATGAATGGAATAACATATTCATACGTAGCCTAACCACAGTGGTAATTTGGCATAAGTAGTACCAGTTTTGACACCATATAAGCATTAAATAAATAGAATATTTGTTTGTTTTGATTGAACATGGTTAATATCTCATCTTGTAGTGATAAAATTTTAATATTTTCACTCGCGCTACGCGCTCTTGAAAATATTGAATTTTATCACTACACGATGAGATATAAACCATATTCAATCAAAACAAACAAATATCCTATATTTCTGCAAGAAAGTTGTACCTTGCCATTCATTTAGATTAGTTCTGAAAGTACCCGTCAAATAATCCTTGCTTTTGAAAACAGAGACTGAAGGTTAATTGTAGAAATACATGTATAGTAACTGCTTCAACCTCGCTAATTTGTTTACACACATTTATGACAGTCTATGTGTAAAATGTTCATTCAGACCAAATGTTATATAGCAGTTTATTTAATTTCAGAATGCCGGAAGAAATACGTGGTGAGGAACATAAGATTATGACAGCCAATGATAGAGCTTTACAGGAAATGAGACAGAGAATGGATAGAGAGCTGGAAGCTGCCAAACTGGAACTCTTAGAGGTAAACAAAGAAAATCAAGGATTCAGATGACAAATGAAAGGGTTGTAATAACATGGAAACTATTGCATGACTTGTGTTGTTCATAATCCAATGGATTAACTTGTAAATGATCTACGAACTACAGTACCTACCGAAAATAAGTATACAGTAAATATTGGTTGAAAAATTAAACTTTGTTTAATTATTCAATATATGTTTATCAAACAATCATAATAAGTTTCTGAAACTAGAGTTAATAAATGAGTCAAATTAGAGATAGAAATAAAGATGAAGATGTTCGGAACTAAAATAACCATGTGATCCAAATGGCTGAATTTTCCCTCTTTTTGTGACAAAGTAATAATTCAAGAGGGACAAAGAGACTTAAGATGATTTTGCACCTAGGTTACCAATTAATATATGGCCTTTCCATTTAATAAACAAAAATATTCCTTTTCTTCAAATATATTGTTGCTTCACTGTTCTGCAAATAGTATTATACAGGTAAGTAAGTGGGCAAATAACATCTGTATACTTATTTTTGGTGGGCAGTGTATAAAGTTTTGTAAGGTCACTTGTTAACTTACCTTGCTTGATAAGTTTGTCATGGCCTATAGCTGAAGCCTATAGCTTAAAGATCAAAGTCAAGGTCACATTGAATGTTTGATTGACCTTTTCAGTGAATTTACTATTTGACTGCAAGTATGGAAGTTTGGCCAACGTCTGTTTTCTTTGTTTAGCGTAAATTTTATTCAATGGTGCACATTGCCAAAATGACATGATTTATGAGGTGTTATTATAAAATAAATTTTCAGAAATTGCAGCCTTAAAAGCCGAGTCATAGGTGCGTGTGAATAGCCATCATTGAATGACATGAAAGTTCTAAATATTAGTTAGACACAAATAAATCTTATGGTATAGTACTAAAATTAAGGGCCCCCAAGATTATCCTCCATAAACTATGCTATTATATAGTAATATAGCACGGAAAATTTGACATGACCCTGACCTCTATGCATGAATATATTACAAGGTTCTTGCGTTGAATATATAAATTTGCGCAAGCAAATTGTGCAATATCGGTCCTTTAGATTTGCGTTAGTATTACACCTCGAGCGTCTTCGTGATAGTCCCCGCTTATGAAAACATACAACCGGGATTATAAATATAGACAATTTATCAGCTGTTAAATTATGCAAATAGAAGTTCGAGAGTCATGTCAAATTCTCTGGACTATTCTATGCTATTATGTAGTAATATCATCTACTATTTGATTGTCAGGATAAGGAAGACAGATTGTTAAAGTTGAAGCGACAGATAAAACATGAGATAGAGGAAGAAGAGGCTAAACTGAGACGTGAGAAACAGGGATCTATAAAGTAAGTACATCACCATGACGATATACATCACCATGACAACATACCGCTTGGCTTTCTTGTATTGTTTGGTTGATATGATGTGGCCTAGGTATGATGTTAGTGTGTGGGGGGTATTCAATATAGGCTGTCCAGTCTACCTAAGCTTCCTAGAAAGTTTCTTCCTACTTTATTTTAGAAAAAAATCCTAAAATTATTTCAAGAAAATACTGTATTCCTAGAAATGATTTCGCGCATTTTAAGTTAGCGACTTTCACGGGAGGTATCATTTCGCGAGGTTTAATAGCCGCGAAAATGTTACCTCCAACGAATCCGCGAACGTTTCTAGCTTCTTCATACTAAAATCGCAAAATCATTCGACGAAGGATAATTGTACTTGCGCATACATGACGTGGGAACTTATGTCAATAAATCCATCTTTATAAAATCTAAGATTACCTGCGTTAATTATCTCAATTTAAACATCAATTTCGATCCTGTAAGAATCGTGCATATTATAGGCTGTGTAGACATAAACACTGATGACGTAGCGTGTAATGTGCTCAATGTAAACAAGCACGGGGGTACATGGGTGGGGTGTTAACATTCAGTTTACTTCTACATACGAAAGTTTGTTTTTGTCATGATTAAAGTCAATGTATTCCTGTACAGGTATTTACAATAACCATTTCACATTTATTTGTTTAACATATGTTTGGTGGTTAATTTATAATAATAACTATTTACTGGTTTATGTTGATAACACCTAGTGAAAACACTTTTAATTATGAAATCCTTTGTTATGAAGAGATTAATTGATCATCGTAATTGTTATCAGGTCAGTTAAGGTCACAATCAATTGAATTGATCGTGTATACACGGATGGTGATGACAAACAGTCCATTTAAAATTGCGAGATGTGTCAAACATACCTTTATGCCGTAGCGACTTTAGTTTCGCGGAATTCGCGGGCCTTATGATTCCGTGAAAATTTGTAGCCGCGAATATGCCGACGGTATGAAAAACGCGAAATATTGTATCCGCGAAAGTATCTAGGAATACAGTATTATAAACTTCAGTACTTTATTATTACTTTGATGAGGGGATATATTGCTTTGCACATGTCGGTGGGTCTGTCAGTAGACCAAATGGTTTCAGTTCAATAACTCCAGAACACTTTACCTTAGGATCTTCTAACTTTACATGGAAGTTGGTCATCAACAGTAGATGACCCCTATTGATTTTGAGGTCAAAGGTCCCTGTGACCCTTACCATTACTGACTATTGGGTTGCCATGGGGACATACATGTTTTACAAACATCTCTTGTTTCAGTATGACATATTCTCAAAATTCAAAAGTTGAATACAAAAATATTATTTTTAAACTAAATCAAAATGCACTAGTTCTTTAGAGTAATACACAGTTGAATGTTTCCTGTTTAAGACAGTAGATCAGTGAATCCATGTGATGAGATCGTTATAGGGTGTATATGGATCACATTCCACTGCTGTTAAGATCAAAATTTTACTGTAAAAATCCTTACTTTAAAAAAGCCTTAAATTGGATTTGAATTCATAACAAATTTCTTATTTTAGACCTAATTCCCAAATTAGCGTTTATGTTTCGTGATAAGGTGCTGACTGGACAGCCTGACTATAGCTGGGAAATAAGTACTGTAGTATGGCACGCTGTATTGCGTAGTGCTGAGATCTTTTCACTTTTAGTAACTGCTTTTTAAACAAGTTTTTGTATAGGTGAAATTAGGAAGTACTTAGGAAGGTGGACTTCTGGGCCCCACAAACTTTCCTTGTGCTATATAGCTGCCAAAAAGCTCTTTTAGTTATCATCATACCACCTTGCTGGAATGTTTATCAGCATGTAGACAGTGAAGATGTGCACCTAGGGTTTTGTTATTGTTTGGAAACCTGGGTACTGTTTCATCAAAGCACTTACAGAAATCGTAAATTTATGTTCAAATTTAAATTCTTCATAAATTATTTACAGCAACTTAGTGTGTTAAATGTATATGTAATACCAATAATGGTTTCATTCATAAACTACTACAAACCATATCTGTCCCCCAATTTTTATTAGCTCACCTGTCACAAAGTGACAAGGTGAGCTTTTGTGATCGCTCTTCGTCCGTCGTCCGTCCGTCCGTTCACAATTGCTTGTGAACAGTGTCACAAATTTAGCCTGATCAATATGAAACTTGATCACAATGATCATCTTCATACAATCTAGGTCAAGTTCGATATTGGGTCATCTGGGGTCAAAAACTAGGTCACTAGGCCAAATCAAAGGAAAACCTT
Organism: Spisula solida; assembly: GCA_947247005.1. Classification (NCBI taxonomy): domain Eukaryota; kingdom Metazoa; phylum Mollusca; class Bivalvia; order Venerida; family Mactridae; genus Spisula; species Spisula solida. The sequence goes on from OX365947.1 coordinate 7,638,806, forward strand.
GTGAACACATTAGAGGTCACAATTTGAGCCTAATCTTTATGAAACTTGATCACAATGATCATCTCTATAAAATCTAGGTCAAGTTCTATATTGGGTCATCTGGGGTTAAAAACTAGGTCACGAGGCCAAATCATTGAAAAAGCTTGTGAACACACTAGAGGTCGCAATTTGAGTCTAATCTTTATGAAACTTAATCATAATGATCATCTCTATAAAATCTAGATCAAGTTCGATATTGGGTCATCTGGGGTCAAAAACTAGGTCACAAGGCCAACTCATTGAAAAACCTTGTGTAGGCACTAGAGGTCACAATTTTGACTTAATCTTTATGAAACTTGGTCACAATGATCATCACAACAAAATCTAGGTCAAGTTCGATATTGGGTCATCCGGGGTGAAAAACTAGGTCACAAGGTCAAATAATAGAAAAACCTTGTGTAGTCACTAGAGGTCACAATTTTGACCTAATCTTTATGAAACTTGGTCACAATGATCATCACAACAAAATCTAGGTCAAGTTCGATATCGGGTCATCCGGGGTCAAAAACTAGGTCACACGGTCAAATCATAGAAAAACCTTGTGTAGACACTAGAGGTCACAATTTTGACTTAATCTTTATGAAACTTGGTCACAATGATCATTTGAACAAAATCTAGGTCAAGTTCAATATTGGGTCATCCGGGGTCAAAAACTAGGTCACAAGGTCAAATAATAGAAAAACCTTGTGTAGTCACTAGAGGTCACAATTTTGACCTAATCTTTATGAAACTTGGTCACAATGATCATCACAACAAAATCTAGGTCAAGTTAGATATTGGGTCATCTTGGGTCTACAACTAGGTCATAAGGTCAAATCATAGAAAAACCTTGTGTAGTCATTAGAGGTCACAATTTTGACCTAATCTTTATGAAACTTGGTCACAATGATCATCTCAACAAAATCTAGGTCAAGTTCGATATTGGGTCATCCAGGGTAAAAAACTAGGTCACAAGGTCAAATTATAGAAAAACCTTGTGTAGACACTAGAGGTCACAATTTTGACTTAATCTTTATGAAACTTGGTCACAATGATCATCTCAACAAAATCTAGGTCAAGTGCGATATTGCGTCATATGGGGCCAAGAACTTGGTCACTAGGTCAAATCACAGGTCTTGCATGTACTGCTATAACAGGTGAGCGACCTATGGCCCTTTGGGCCCTCTTGTTTGTTAAAGAATTAAAATTTGAGCGTAACTAAGATATCTGTAAGTGCTTTGATAAAACATTACCTAGGGTAACAGGTATTGATTGAATTGCCGCAAGTATTAATACCAGCATCTTGATAACCTAAGCTATTAGAAGATTTTTATAGTTCTGGGATTGACTGATTGGACACAGGTATCTGGTCCCGCTGTAGATGACTTGATATGTGCAAAATAGATGCATTATAGCATAGTTTGGCTACACTTTCAATAGTTTTAAGGCATTATCACAGCTCCAAACATGTTCCATTCTCAGATTTTATAACTGGTCGTTGTAAATTCATTCTTTGTTTATGGAGTTTGGTAAAATGGCAACTTGGTGTACCTAGGAGTTTATTCATAAAAAAGTTTAATATTAAAACGTTGGTTACAAGAGAGGATATTTAGTCATGGACATTTTGATTTGATCCAAATTATCACCAAAACTGATTGAAAACTTACTGAATTATGAATTTATTTTACACATTAATTTATCCATTTTGTTAGAGCATGTAATTGTATGTTTCCTTAATGTAACATTGGACCCAGTGGAAGTATGCAATATGTTGAAGAAGTTTGTAATGTTTCGGCTAGCGCAAGTATATGATACAGTTACATTTGGTGTTGTGAAAGTCTTACCACATGAAACTGTTGACATACAAATTGATAGTATTGCAAGTACCGTAGCTCAGTTTTCTATTTGCTGTGATGGTGCATGCACACTTATATATATTATGCTTTTTTCATTGGCTTATATTAACAATATTATGGCGTATGTTATTGGCTTTATAATGTTACCTCCCTTTGCCCCTGCACATACAGATCTCTCCAAAATAAAGAGCTCGCTCAGGGGACAGAACTCTTGCAGTCTGAACATCAGCAACATATAGACAAACTTAAGGAAGATCTTGCCGAGCAACAGACGATAGAAGAGGAAAAACTCCGGTAACATTGTTGTTGTTGTTGGTGGTGTAGAGAGACAATACTGCAATATTTCATATTATTACTTGAGTAAGAATGATCAAAGATAGAAATCAGTAAACAGCGGGGTTTATTTCTTTTTGCTTGATTGGTACCGAAAAAATTGGCGTTTTAACCAAAATTTGGAAATGTTTTAATTACATTGTACATTCTCTGTCTCATTTCCTGTAAAGCACGATCATTGGCTGTCATAATCTTATGTTCCTCACCACGTTATTCTTCAGGCATTCTGAAATTAAATAAACTGCTATATAACATTTGGGCTGAATGAACATTTTACACAAGCTCATTACGTCTTTGATGTTTATGCTGTAGTTTGGTCATGTTACAGAATGTCAGATCAATGATGTGTGAATCACATAACTCACAAAGCATGCGGGAAGGAAGCTCCGCAGAGTGCAATTTTGAGAGTTGTTTAAATTGTTTATTTGCTATAAATCTTACATAAAGCAATCATCAACAGCTTCTATTACATAAATACTTGGTTAGGAAGGAAATATATGTCATACAAAAAGTTAAGCTTCATCTGTGATTCAGCACCTTTAAGTATAGAGCTAACAGTGAGTGTAGACCTTAAAGTTGGGTCTTATTATTGAGGTTGGTCTTTATGTGAGATTTTACTGTTTGTAACATTGTAGGAAAGAGATGGAGAATGCGTTAGAGAAACTCCGGAGAGAAGTGGCCTCCCTACAGATGGAAGAACAATCCAAACTGGAGGACCAGAAGAGTAAAGCATTAGAAAGACTCAATAAAATGGTAACCTATCTGGCTATACTTGTGTTATAGTACTTCGGCTTAAAATTATATCTAAATAAAATTTGTTTTAGTTAGTTTTCCCTCCTGCTACCTACTAGTGGAAAGATTTTATTGAGATATCAGAAAAAAATTATTCAGGACGAAAATAAGCATAAATCGTTCAGTGTTGAAGAAAATTTAAATTTCTCCAGAAAACATCAGGGAAATTAAGTTCTCCTCGTTTGTGGATACCTTGATACTGCTTTCTGTGATCTTTCGGCCATTACCATATTCACCCTAGTATTGTACATAATCATGTATTGCACGCAGATAAAAATTGTAGAAGATCTAAAGCATGTAAGTCAAATCGAGGGCTCAGTGCAAAACTATGGTACACGCCTACATAAATTGATGTATTTACCATAGTTATGCAGCGAGCCCTCGAAATGCAAAATCATATAAAAATGTGACAAAACAATAATGCAGTTCCCAAATTGTCCATCATAGGCCACTTTTATGCTGACCTAGCAATTTGTACCCTGTTTTTGTTCCTTTAATCCTCTGCTGTTTCTGTTGAATGAATGCTTCCTACTTTGTCTGATTTTTGGAAAATGCCTAAAGCTGTGAAGAGGACGCATATTATTTTGGTTACAAGTCTGGAATCTGGGTTGGTGAAAAGTGCTCAATACTTGGGCAAATACGATACCCCTAAATCCACTAATGTCTTCTATGCATTGTGTTGATAGGTTGAAGATGCTATAGAGGCAGAGAAGAGAGTTTTAGAACAAGATAAGAATTTGACGATAGAAACAATGCAATCTCGACATAAACTTGAGGTTGATAGAATCAAAGATGACATGGACAGAAAACAACGAGAGAAAACACAAGATATACGAGAAAGTCTCCAAGAAAATCATGACAAGGTAGGTTTGGTGTTCATAATTTGTTATTTTATCAAAATCCAGGTGTACTTACATTTCTATGCCAGTCTTATGTTGTTTTATGTAACCAAACTTAATGCTATTTAAAATTAGTATAAACCAGATTGTTTTTTTATCCCACAGGAGTTGAAACGATTAAAGGAAGAGTTATCCCACTTACAAGAACAAGAGAAAGAATTAATGGAACAGGAAGTAGAGGGCGCTAGGAAACGTCAACAAGCCGTCAATGATCTCGAGAAGGGGGTAAATCTACTATAATTCTTGTAATACTATTATATGTAAGGCATAGTTACAAAATGTAGAGATTTTGGACATTCAGTATTCTGATTAAATGGCCAAATTTTCTTTCAATTGTAAGTATTTTTACTACAAAATGGTAAAATTTATTATGGTAGATCCTTGAGATTCAGTTCCTAGTATAAAATCAGATATTTTGATGAGGTTAAAATTAGCAAATTTGATATTCTAGAGTAGTTTGTGTGATTGAATGTCCACAGACTTAAAAATAACCTTTAAACTACAGAAAGAGCTACCTTCTGCATTTAACTGCTCTTGTTCAGCCATGGTTACCAACTTTCACGGATTGTCCGTGAAAGTCCCGGAATCGAGTGTCAAACCCGCGAGCCCCGGACATTTCATGAAAAACCCGGACTGGCATAAGTCTGCATTTGTAAACTTATTATCACGTTAAATCATTCAGAAAACAGCCGATGTCCAGCTGTTTCCAAATATACAAGGTACAAGGCATGTGTTAATGATCCGTATCAGTAATTGATACCAATCAAGCGCAGCAGGTCATTTCAACATCAGGCAATGGCGTGGGAATTTATTAAGTTTGGCTATTTACTGATCTATCAAGCGAAGGAATAAGGTCATCAATTGGTCATGCCAGCATGTTTCTTTACTAGTGTGACATTAACTGAAGCAATAGTGCATGTCTAATCATTAATTTCAGGTAAAACAGATTGCAAATTTCACGCAAATCGGCAGCCATTATTTTAAGGAATGGTTAAAGTCCGTATCCGGACCGAAAATACGTTGATGAGTCTAATAGGGTTTACCTCCCTTTGGACATCTGAAATCTCACGGATGAAAGTTAAAATATCACGGACAAAAATCGTAAATCTCCCTGATGGCTCATGAAACAAGTTGGAAAGCATGTGTTCAGCATAAATTTTAAATATCTCGAATTTTGCCAAAGATGGCATTTGCAAAAATTTGAGATTTTACAATAATGTAACTGTTCACTTTTCTAGCTTGATGAAATACTAAGTGAGAGAAGGCAGGAGTTAAGAGAACAACATCAGAAAGAACTCAGTAAGCTACAGAACGAACATTCTACACAACTTAGAAAACTCAGAGATGACTATACTGAGAAGGTATTGTGAGGATTGTTGGATATATGTTACTGTAAAATTATTAACATTTGCGGTGGATTAATTTTCGTTGATTTCGCGGCTGAACTAGATCTCGAAATTAAGCCCCCTCGAATAATTGACCACAAAATTAAATACGAAACAAGAGATTTTTCTTTCAATATTTTAAATCCACAAAGTTAAGAAACAACCAAATTACTATTTTACCAAAATTACCGAAATTTAATACCTGCGAAAATAATGATTTAATAGTATGTGGATACTCCAGCATTTAATGTTCACTACATAAAGCCATAAAACTTTTATCATGCTCAACTCAGTGCAGTGCTCAAAGTTCAAATGGTTCTAACTGTTCTAAAAGTTACAGAAACTTTTATACAAATTGGATAGCCCCAACACTGAGGGGTAGTATTTCCTAATAAAGTAAAGATTAGTGTTAGAGAGAAAGTCAAATTTCAAGCTCAAGTTGACGAAAAAGGCAAAACCAAGGGAATTTATCCTTGAAATTATTAGTCAGTATTTTTGCACCCTTTAAATGTATAATTTCAAGGAATATTTAATTCCCCAACTTAGAGCACATGAACTTGCAGGCATTGTATATGTACATTATAATCTGCTGAAATGGATCCTTCTGATTGGACAATTGGTTGTGGGCATAGGTTGCTGGCTTCTCCAAACGGCTTGGGTCTCGAAGGGCGTGTCTGGGGCAAACTGTCTGCTAGGCTTCCTCCTGATTGGGGCTGATTTGCAGTATATAGAAATGGTGCTTCTGCCCCCCCCTCTCACTGACATCCAGCTGTCTCCACAAGTTCCAGTCTTTTAAACATAGTACCAATTGTTATTATTGTATAGTTGAAATCCACTTGACTTTTATACTGCACACGGATGTGATGGCTATATTTGTCTGATAATGAATTGAGCTTCGCAGCTGTAATAGGCAGTGTTTATAGATATTGATTATTTTCTGGTTAGAGATAATGATGACACTGTGATGTTTGGTATTAACTGTGTGAACTTACTATTGTAGGAGCGTGATGAAAAGAAATTATTGGAACAGAATATGGACGCTGAGCGACGCAAGCTTCAGAAACAGCATGACAAAGATATGGATGAAATACGACGTGAATTTGCTAGAAAACGTGAATCGTTGACTGAGCAACTTGAAGCTGAGGTTAGTTGTTTAATACTGGTTAATGTGGGATATAGTACGGAGATATTGACGTGATCCTGACATAACTGCATGAATATATTACAAGGTTGCTGCTATGAATATATAAATTGTGCTATATCGGTCCTTTAGATTTGTGTTTGGTTTGTATTTCATCATTAGCGTGTGTGTGATACTATTCGCTTATGAAATCATACAACTTGGTTTATAAATATAGACAAGATATCAGTTGTTAAATTATGCTAATAGAAGGTCGAGGATCATGTCAAATTTTTCATACTATACACATGTCTTATTACATCATCACGCTGAAAATAGTCTGGACAGTAGGTAGAAATTTAAAGAGCTTTTCAAACAGAATTATTGGATTTGGGTATTTGTGGGTAGGCACCATAATAATTATTATCCTTTTTCAAGGTCTGAGAATTAATTTTAGTCTGGGAAATTAGGAAAAAGTCAATTCTTGGAATATATTTTACATGAAACTTTACATGCATGTTTATCAGTATGTGAACTTGGGATCATTTGGGGTTTTTGTTTGATAAAACAATTTTCAGCAGAGTTATTGCCCTTTTTAAAAAAAAAGTTTTTCTTGACTTGCCACATTTTGTGTTTATTGTTATCATTATCAGATAGAGGAAATTGAGAATAACTTGAAACAAAGAAAGGAAGATGTTTTGGTTAAACAAACCACAGAGGTGATACAATATTGTCTGTATACTGCATGAATAGTCCCAACACAGGGGCATGTGGTATCAATGTAAACTGTTCTTACATAGATCCTATAATTATGATATTATCTATCTACCTTGCTCTGAATTGTCGGCCATTATGAAGGGCAATTTTTGATGATTTTAAATTAAAGATTACTCTGATAATTTTGACTACTCAATTCATCACCCATCTGTGTAGGGTAATATTTTAAATATTTAGATGATATTCATTAATTGTAATTATTCAGAATATAGTACCAGAATTCATATAACAAACTTTTTTACTTAATCTGCTGTTCTGATAGTCATCAACAGGGGCTCCAAGCATGTGACTCGGCAGTAGGGTTTTGACCCTTGAAATTTCCAAAAAGCCACATTTTGACCCTCAAGGTTTTTAGTTTGAAGTGTCATTTTCTATTGAAATCATGTGTATTTTGCCTATAAATTGGTAAAATTTAGTAAAAAGTATCAAAATAACCCTTCAGATTCAGAAGCCAAGGAACCCCTGATCAACCTTGTGGTTAAATAATTTGATATAAATCTGATATATTTATATCCTATTATTTGATTGTTTTGATATTAAACAATATGCTTCCTCTTAAAATATTTGGTGAGGGGGGCATCAAAATAAATAAGTTGCCCTTCAAAATGGCTGACAATTTAAAACAAGGGAGGTAAATATTGTAAGTATGGGAGTTATGTATAAAATGTAAATATGTACAGTATACCCTCCAAGTCAATGATTCTATTGTGATTATGATTTTATCGTCTTAAATTATGAATGAATGTATTTATTTTCTAACATTGTCCATATTGTATGAGGGGTATTCATTAAATCAGGGGTCCTTCAGTTCTTGAATAATCCAGAAATCCGGATTGGCTGCACTAGAAAGAGCACATTTTTGTGCAGAATATAAAAGTTATTTGATGAAAATATTCAAAGATCTGACAAAGTTATGGTCATTTGAAATTTCATTTATAAGCAGAATTTCAGCATATTAAGAGCAACGTTTGAACTGAGATTTGTTGTAGGGGAAGGGGGTGCAAAGAACACGAAACAGATTTTCGATTCACTTTCAGGGTTGGGCATTAAGCCTAAGTAGAATCCCTGATAAATACTCAGGGGGAAATTTTCTGGTTTCTTTATAAGTCTTGAGAAATAAAACTGTCAGACTTTGTAGGTACTTTTGTTACAAATTTTTTATGCCCCCCTATCGATAGATGGGGAGGCATATAGTGATTCACCTGTCCGTCCATCCGTCCGTTCGTCCGTCCTGGTTAACCCAAATTGACCGTTTCTTCTAGCATTAATATGGCTTGCTACAAAGCTTTCATACTTGCATGGATGTTGTGTATGAACACTCTCCACAAGCCAGTATCACCTAACCCCATTTTGACCTTCACCTTGACCTAATTTTGGACTTAGACTTATTTATGGACAAGGCTTCCACAGGGGGCATAAGCGTTTATTGAACGCAGTCTTGTTTACCACTAAATTTAGTTCAAACTGATTCATAATTAAATATTGTTCAAATGATACAGCTGAATAATTATTGAATATTCCTCATATGTTCCCATTGATTTACTCCCCTGTAGTTAATACATTTACCAGTACATGTAAATATATGTGATGAATGCACTCCTTTATTTGTCATGCATGAATTATGTATTTTATTTTTGTCATGGAATGATTATATTGTATAACATGATGATTTTATGTTGTTATAGTATGGAGAATTTGACTTGGACCTGACCTTTATGCATGAATGTATTACAAGGTTCTTCAGTTGACCAAGCAAATTATGCAATATTGGTCCTTAAGATTTGTGTTTGTATAACCCCTTGAGCATCTTCATGATACTTCCTGCTTATGAAAACCACAGGTCCATGAAAAGTGTCCAATATCGTCTATATATACATACTTAAATAGAAGATCTGCAACGAAGGATTTTATTTAAATATGTATATATAGGTGGGCTGGGTCACTTTTCACGGACCTGTGATGAAAACAAACAAGATATCAGCTGTTGAATTATGTTTAGCCTAATAGAACGACCAGGATCGTGTCAAATTCTTTGTACTATGTAACTAGTGTATGGTACTGAAATATTTTCTTACAATCAATATGGTTACTCCTGTGATCCATGTGCCAAGTTTCATTAAAATATTGAAAGAAATGATTACTGTAAACCAATTTACTTTCGCGAATACTAATTTTCGCATTTTGCTGATAGTCGGCATATTCGCGACTACAAATTTTCGCGTTTTTAAGTTTCCCGCAAGGTCCATATTAATGTTATTAGCGCTTTAACTGCGACTTACTTTCGAGGAATTCTACCACTCGTGAATTGCACAGAATAATTTCTTGGTTTACAGTATATGGCACTTACTGCTGTTTCTTGTTTGAGAGATTCATGGGCACAAAATTCCCAATGATATAATTTGTTCGAACTTTGTATTTTATTTTAAATACAGTATCATTTCTTTCATGTTAGAAACAAAAAAATACTATACTATCATAGATCACTGTGCTTGTTTATAAGTTATCTGCCCTTGATCACTGTTTGTTTATAAGTTATCTGCCCTTGATGACTGTGTTTGTTTATAAGTTATCTGCCCTTGTCAGTGTATTTACTTCAAATGAGCATGTTAAAAAACCCAAACTATATAGGTTTCAATTATTCGTACACTTTAAAAACGTTTGCCCAACTGACTGTTGATAATAAATGAAAACCTAAGATCAAATTGATGCAGTGATGAGTCCGTTTGATAGTTATATTCTAACATGCATGTTCTGTATTGTAATTTTATACTTGTTCCTAATCATATATTATCAGTAGACATATGTTCTGTCATTCATCAGGGACATATTGGTTTATATAATAAAATGGCCGCTTTTGCCAGATTATGCAGTAAAGGTGGCAGTTCTTTTATTATGTTGTATGCTGTTAATGTATTGGAAACAAATCTCTGACAATTCAGAAACATTCTATTGCATTAATTTTGATGAACATTAAAAATATGATATTGTTGTTTCAATGTTATTAAATAAATAATGATATTTTCTGTGTAATAAACTTTTACAAAGATGTCATCCATAATAAAATCTTACAAACATTTTACCTATACCTTCCTAGAAACAAGTGTAGATAGGGAAGAAATCTAAAAAAAATCTTGTATAAAAATGTGTATGAAGTTGATATGTTAGATGAAAGCTCTGTTAGGTCAATATAGAAAAATGAGAAATTTATTTTCTGTCGGTTAAGCGAAGCGCATAAGACGGAAAATGCTTTCCTGTGATTGGTTAAGATCTTCTGATTGCACGAATCAGGACTTGTTATGTTGGTAACCATAGCGCACGAGTTGTCGTGCGCAGTGATTGAAGGTATGGGGTCATTCAGCTTTGGGCACTTAGAGCTTACAAGACGTATAATTTTTAGTTCATAAAATGGGGAAAGATGCGTGTTATGTGCTATAAATTTGTTACATGTACTTTATTTATATGAGATGATGTTGGTATATTAATATGTATGCATATTTATGAGATGAACTGTTGCTGATAGAATGATGAATGTATTGATAATAGAAAGTAAGCTAGCTTGCCCAAGTGCTTATTACAATTATACTTTATAATAAGTTATAAAGTGTTTGTTGTTTAATGTAGTAGATCTATGGTATAGATCTGTGAAGATCACAGGAAAAGAACTTTCATACCAAATTTGGTCATAACAAGTTTATAAGATGTTCACAAGGGGTTTATATTTTATTGCAACCACTTTTCTACAGAATTATGGTTGTTGTTTGCATAGGCACTTGGTTTCAAATTATTTGAGGGTATCCTATATAAAGAGAAGGTTGTGCAGTGGCCATGTTTAGCTGCAACGGATATGACGTTACAGGAACTGGTATCCGTGTTTGCTGAAAAATTGGGTTCCAGCTTTCGTAATGTCATATCCATTGTCGCTAAACCTTCTCTTTGTATTTGGTACTTCTATGTTGTGTAAGCACTTGGTAAATACTGGAACCATGTGTCTACGCTTGTTCGTGTGTGTGGAATTTTTACTTTTTATGTGAGTTATAGAATTATTTCCCCTTCAGCTTCAAGTTGGATGTTTATACATGAAAAAGAGACGTTTGCTTTGCTTATCTGTATACACTTGTCGACCATGACAGTTTTTTGTAATATAAGATTCGGAAGATTTTATAATTATGATGATATTTGTGTTTTCAAGGAAGAAGAGTTACAAGAGAAGAGATCAGAATTTGAACGTAAGAAGGCCGAGATTGATAAATCTATGCGTAACTTAGAATCTCAGGTAAAAAATTACGAATCCTCACATATATTCACAATGTTTTACCGTATATCTTCGCCCATAAGTCAGGTAAAAGGTGTCAAAAATATTTCAAAAAGTTACTTATTTATCATGACCCATTCCTTTATATCAACAAAATAAAGCATAAGTTGTACTTCCTATAGAGGAGTTTTTACATTAGTCAAATTCTGGTTGACTTTTTGGAATTTGTTTAACTTGATTTTACCCGACTTATGGGCGAGTATATATGGAAGTCATTACTCCATCATCACCAACTACATCAATTTACCACCTTGATAGCCTTATGGTAGAGCATAATTACACTATGGGTATGTAAGATGCCATGTTTGGTACATGGCCTTGTCATACCAATGACAAAACAAAAAGGTCCCAGTAATTCCCTTGCTGTATACTCAACATAAAATGGATAGCTGACCTCTCTCTTTCATACCATCATGGCAATTAATACCACTTGGAATGAGGTGTCGAGAGTGATTATAATATCAACCTAAAATAAATTTGTATAAACTAAATACATTAGCGAGCAGTATCCTGATAAGAGACCATGTAAATTGTGCACATCTTGCAGGTTATTGGAAAATGATTCATTTGGTGTTCTTCACCTGTATAGTGATGGGGGCATGAGAAGGCATACTCATAAAGTAAAGGGTGTATTTTGGAATGTATTGGTAACAGAATAAAGAAATTGATGAATATTGACTGTCCATTTCCATAATTTGGCTACAAAAGTTCTGCAATAACATTAATATACATTGTATGTATTTGTTTTCTTTCACAGTTTCTCAGCTTTACTTAAGGACTTTTCAACTTGATTGCTTTGCATAGTAAAAATTGTAACTTTTAAATTTGAATGTATCCTAAATTTCGGTGTTTCTTAATTATGTTACACAGGAAAGAAAGTTAGAAGAAAAACGAAGAAGATTGAAAGAAGATAAAGATAAATTTGAAGAAGAAACGGAGGTTTGTGAAGCAGTAGTATGAATTGTCTAGTTGGATTAAAAGAATTTAGTATCATTGGCATTTTGCCAGATAGATCTATGAACATTTTCAGAATTTCTTATTATCTTAAGTAAAGATTAGGTAAAGTTTTATTATGCCCCCCTCTCATTCAAGAACAGTTTAAGTTCAATGCTTTGCATATGTTTGACTCTCTGCCTGTTAGCGAGTGTGTTTGTAGACCAGGCCATGTCTTTATAAATATGGAACAATTGAGTATGTAATCCCAAAACATTTTACCTAGGTTGCAGATGAACCCTGCATAATATTATGTACTATATAGCTTTTGAGGCCGAAGTCACAGTGACCTTGAAATTACAGATCTATGTCTGAATACAATTGGTTTTAGATTTTATACAAAAATGATCTGAAATTTTAATGATTCATTATATTAAAAGTGGTATAATTTATAACTGTTTTTCCTATTGTAGGAAGCGTTTGCCAATAGAACAGTACAGCTAAGTGCCAATGAGATTGAACGTATGAAATCTGAACGTAAACAACTCAGTGATGAATTGAAGAACGAATCGGATGCATTAGAAAACGTGAAAGCCGAGAGACGTGCCATAGAGTCAGAATTACTCAAGATGAAACTTAACAGAGATACTAATGCTAGAAAATTGAAGTAAGTTTAATTTGATTGTCAATTTATTACAAAGCAAATAGCAACCACTCAAGTGGAAATTCCAAAATTCGTCACCGTTTTTCACCCTCTACCTACCAAAGCCTAATTGGCCAGGGAGAGTGCGGAAGGGGAAACAAACAATATTTTTTGTTTGGCCTCATCAAGACCTTCAGTGTTAGTTCTCGTTGACAATCCTTTAATAATACATGGTTTGTATGTTACAGAGATATGAATGAGAAGTTAACAAGGAAGGATAAAGAATTAGAAGGTGTACAACAGAAACTGATAGATGCTGTGGATGAAGAGAAGACGTACGCTGAGGAGAGATTACGATATAGTCACGCTGATAGACTCGCTGCTGATAGACAACAGATGATGAATGGTCGACGTGATGTACATAGTGACGAGGAGGATACACATAGAGGTCAGTCAATGTTGCTATTGGTGTTATGATAAGGGGTCCTACAATTCCGGAAGAATTACAAAGTCAGGATTTGCTTTACATGAAAGATTGAACTTTTCTGCACTGCAGAAAATAAAACTAATTTGAGGAAAAATTACCTAGTATTGACTTAGTTATGGTTAATTGAAATTTCATATGCTGAATTTTAACAATAGAACCATTAGGTGTAGGGATGTGTGCTAATGGCACCTTAACAGACTTGCGTCTTATTTTCAGGATTAGGTGTTATACCTTAGTAGGACCACTGCTGTTTTAGATAATAGAAAAATTTCAGAATAAATTGTCAGGGGTAGTAGTAAGGAGTAGTTACCGCACATTGTCTGAAATTTGTCATGGAAAAGTTATGGAATTTTGTTTGAGTAAGATAATGAACAATGTAATACTTCAGGAGCATTCTTGTGATCATTTCTTGTTTCATTTTTGTAGAATTTGCATTTTGACTTTATTTTACATAATTTTCTCATTTAAAACAATCACATGTTCTACATTTTAGATGTACAAAGAACAAGGCGAAAGACAAAAGTAAAAAAATCAAAAATGGAGGAAGAGGTTTGTTTGTTATATGTAATTACCTTAAGTATATAGAAATATAGTATTGTAAGTTTTCATTCTGAGTTGTAGACCTTAATATCAAATTTCCATTATATTTTATACTATGAATATAAATGAAAATGTTTTATCTGATTTGATCTATGTTTAATCCACTGTGGACATAATGTCTTCTAGTCAGTTGTGAATGAATGATGAATCAATAAATGAATACAAGATTTATATTGGGCCATTTTCATTTGACACACATTCAAAGACTCTTTACATAGTGTTGCAGCCACAAGGGCACACTGTCAGATGCATCCTCTTCTAGTGCAGATACAGCATGATCTGACTAGAGGGACAGACTGAGAGCAAGCCACTACACTATATTATTTTGCAAATCCGGTTATCATTGGCTGACTTCCTAATGAAAGTGCCTTGAAGTCTGTTATACAATAAATCTATATGGAATAAGTACTTGTATAGTATTTGTTAAGACTGTAAAACAAACAGGTCATATTGTATATTTTACTACAGGAGATATCTGTATCAGGACAACATGTGTGGGATGATCTATTCTCTGATGATGACAGTCTAGCTAAGGATGTACCACTTCATAGATACGGGTATGTACAATTGCCAACAGTAGCTTAGACTGGTTATAGTGCGCCCAGGATAATGTGAAAGGCGGGAAAACTTTGTATATTCCATAAACTTAAAGGTGGATTAAAATTATGTGTACCATTTATCAATGATGTTTTGAGTACATTACTGACCTTATCTGTTTATTTAAGTGATTTGTAAAACCAATTTTGCCACAGTTGACCAAACCGATTCATGTTTATAAACATCACATTATCCTGGGTGGACTATAGCCTGTTATGTTGTCCACAGAAAACAAAGTTACGAATATTATTATCATTTATTCAGTAATATCGTCTTAAAATGTTAAAAATGCGATCAAAAAGTTTCACTACCTAGCTAATTTAATATTTATTTCTCATCAATGATGTCATCTTCTGTGACATCATTATTTTTCTAGGGAGGTTATTTTGTCATTGATTTTGTTGTTGCACTCGACCATGAAATCTCATCTAGACAATTAATCGACCTCTCAAATGTCAAACTTAGGTTTATCCTTTCATGTTTTGTGATCCACAAATTTATGACCCGACGGAAATGCATTTCATCAAAATCCACAAATTTTAATACCCACAAAAATATGTGATTGTACAGTATGATGTCACCAAGAATTATTCTGGGTTATAATTATTTCATACCTTACAGTTTGAAGGAGCAAGTATCGAAGGAGAGCAATGCTATTACATTATCCAAGGATTTCCTACGTAAACAACGACAGTCATTGAGACGTCGACAGTCTGCCTTACAGGCTGCTAAACAGGAACTTGTGAAAGATATTCTAAAACAGAGACAAGGGGTAAGTATGCTACTTATGTGTGTGTATAAAAAAATAGTCTACATATCTTTGTAGGCAATCAATGGGATGATAATCCTTAGCAGGAATCATCCTTAGCAGAAATCATCCTTAGCAAAAATCATCCTTAGCAGAAATCATCCTTAGCAAAAATCACTCTTAGCATAAATCATCTTTAGCAGAAATCATCCCTAGCAGGAATCATCTTTAGCAGAAATCATCCTTAGCTGAAATCATCCTCAGCAAAAAAAATCACCCTTAGCTAAAATCATCTTTAGCAGAAATCATCCTTAGCAGGAATCATCCTTAGCAACAATCATCCTTAGCAGGAATTATCCTTAGCAAAAATCAACCTTAGCAAAAATCATCCTTAGCAAAATCTTCCTTAGCAGAAGTCATCCTTAGCAGAAATCTAGGATTTGGAAATGTGTAGGGAGCATTTATAAGATTGATGTAAATAAACACAGTACAACCTCTGTAGAGCAACACCCTTCGTGATCTGCAAATATTGTCCACTGTGTAGATGTGGTTGTTCAACAGAGGTTCAATTTAAGAGTTGATAACAGATGATTCTTGCTCAAGTTATGGCCCTTTGTGGGAGACAACTGTTTTTATGCCCCCACCTAATATTTGGGGGGATATATACTTTAAACCAATTTACTTTCATGAATACTAACTTTCACGTTTTGCTGATCGTCGCCATATTTGCAACTACAAACTTTCGCGTTTTTAAGTTTCCTGCAATGTCCATATTAATGTAATTAGCACTTTTGCGGCAACTTAATTTCGCAAAATTCTACCACTCATGAACACCGCGAAACTAAATTTGTGCGAAATAATTTCTAGGTTTACAGTTGGTTGTGTCGAAAACACTTCTGGTAAAATTGTTTTTATATATTATAATTATATATTACAGACTCTAGCACCAGAGAGTGCCCGTGTTCTTGATGACGTTAAGGAGAACTTGGAGAAGGAAGCATTAGAACTTGATCGTATGAACGTACAGATGAACACCGGAAATAAACTACTCAAAGAGAAGGAAAGATATCTACATAAACTCAAAACACGAGCATCAAATGATGTAAGACATGCGTCACTTTTCTTTCTGACAGCATATTACGTTAGATAGAACATTGTTATGCTGATCTGCAATTTCATAAAATCTTGCCATGCAGCATTTCTCCTTGCTATGAAATCTGCATATATTGTGAACTCGTGTAAATTTATTGGCATATAAATGCCATTGGTTTTGGTTGGCAATGGTTGCAGACAATTTTTTCATAGTCTAAATGTTTGGATGAAATAGGCATGAAAAATGATTTCAAACAAATAAAAGTGATTTTATGGTATCTTTTATTGCATCTTTTTCAAATCATCATTTTTTCCTGTGCTCCCATTGTTCAATGTTGGACATGTTTATGTATTACAGTATAATAGTGACTCAGATTTAGACTGGACACCGTTTGAACATAACTACCGACCTGTGAAGTTACCTAACTTTGATTTAAGTGACGATGATGCTAGTAGCGGTATCAGTAGTACAGACAATAGTTTGGATAATGTCTTACAAGGTGAGTGATGCTAGTAGCGGTATCAGTAGTACAGACAATAGTTTGGATAATGTCTTACAAGGTGAGTGATGCTAGTAGTGGTATCAGTAGTACAGACAATAGTTTGGATAATGTCTTACAAGGTGAGTGATGCTAGTAGTGGTATCAGTAGTACAGACAATAGTTTGGATAATGTCTTACAAGGTGAGTGATGCTAGTAGTGGTATCAGTAGTACAGACAATAGTTTGGATAATGTCTTACAAGGTGAGTGATGCTAGTAGTGGTATCAGTAGTACAGACAATAGTCTGGATAATGTCTTACAGGGTGAGTGATGCTAGTAGTGGTATCAGTAGTACAGACAATAGTCTGGATAATGTCTTACAAGGTGAGACCATTAGGTTAGATTTAGTGGTAAATATTCACAAGTTTCTTAAATGTTTGTATGAGTTGAGTTTGTGATAAACCTTTCTATTAGTTGCAAAAGAAACAATGTTTTCACAACTGTATTAACCTCGGTAAGATGAATTTGTTCAACTTGTCGAAGACAATCGATAGAAATTTAACAAAATTTTGAGGAGCTTATTCATGTTAAATGACTTCACATACCTGCAAAGAAGTATAAGTTAAATAATGTAAAACAAGTGAAAAATGTTGAGCTTGCAGTTTTCGTAGTTGATGTCATTCCATATATAAGAAATAAAATATGAGAAATCGTTGTATTCCGGCTGATATACAATGGTTTGGAGTTCTGACGCAAAGGAATTAAACGTTATACATTTTTGTACAACGCTATTCTTGCTCTTTGTCTATAAAGGCAAAATCCTCAGTCATGTCTACAGTCAGAATAAAAAATATGACACAGTATAACAATTTTGAAGGTACAATGAATTAACTAGTAATGCTATAAGTAAAAGAGAAATAGTACCTGCCATCAACATTTCTTAAACAACCTAAGTCCACTACTGTAGGAAGCACTTGACTAAATTATCAAGTGAGCCTATGCTTTGATGTGGCTTAGGGTCGGAAGTTAATTCCCTTTTATCTTTACTCATATTGTCACCAATGGGCAGATACTGTTGTACATTTTGTGTATTGAGGTAATATATGGTTATCTGGAATTGCGTGTTTTCAGCAAGGCGAAGGAGAAGGGCTCGAGGTGAGGTTAATATATGCATGATACAATATGGGATTGATTCAGTATACATGTATGAATGAGAGAGAAAGTTATGTTTGTGTATGATAATGTATAGAAACAAAATGCATGGTAACTAGTTCACTGGAGATATGGCTAGCCTTATCGATAAATAAACATGGATAATATCAACACCGCACAGTCGACTGGCTGCTTATTATCGCTGTAGATTGAAAGAGTAGATGCATTAAATGGACATTGGAAATGCATTTAATTGTCATCTTTATTTGTATCCAAAGGCTAGTGTTTTCATTGGCAAACAGTACTTCTGTATGGTTGGTTATCTGACCTTGTAAAGTGCTAAGTTGTGTGTCTATGAGAGATTGAATAATTTTGATAATGTACTTGTTATTTCAAGACTCAAATAAGTATAGCCCTCTTAGAAGAAGTGTAGGTACATTGCTTTACACATATAAGTTGATTCATTGTTTTAAAAAATATGTAAAAGTCGTATAATCATGAACCCTTGCCTGGCAGGTGGGATTCAAACCCAGGACCCAAATGAAGACTAAGTAGTTAAAAATATCAGAGATAATTAAAAACATGATTTAAACTGAATACATAATAGCATGCAAATAAATACTAACTAACACACTGCATCAGTTAGTATAGGTCGAGTACATGTAGCTGTAGTGTGGATGTCTGTAAATATATGTAAATAAACCAAGTACATTATAATATTGTCTGACCACATTTAAACAAGACTTCATGCCTATGCTTGATCAAGTCTGAAGAGTCTCAGTTTAATGTGGTTTACTAATACCAGTATGGATTATGGGTAAATGTTGCATTGTTAGAGGAATATATACATAGTTGCTTCACTAACCATATAGTACAGCAACGGACACACATACATACCGTAACTAACATAATGTTAATTGATACAGTTATACCCTGTCAACATGGTTTTAATGGAAGTACACTAGTCTAGGGGCCATCTTATGGTTGTTTGCTCAGTCTGTCGGTCAGTCCGTTGTAGTAAACCTATGGAGGAAACTGTTTCTAGAAGTTTGATCGCCATTGTAGATTGGAATGACACATTTTGGTGTTTCAGTCCAGACAGGTCAAGTTATTGCCCTTGGACTTGGATAATCTGTGGAACAAATTGGTGTGACAGGGGTATTAAATTATTATCACATGCTTCGGGATTAACATCACATACTCTGTGCATACTAACTTCATATTTCTATACAAAAATTACAGTTGTTTCATTTATTTGTGAATAAACATTTTCAGATAACTTAAGATACTTGTACACTCAGGTATAACCCAGCTCTTTTGTTATCATTTAATTATACCCCCAGATATATAGTATATGGGGGCTATATTGGAGTCATGCTTGAGGTTGGTCTGTTGGTTGGTTGGTTGGTTGGTTGGTTGGTCCGTGCAAATTTTGTCGCGCTATTTCTCTGTTACCAGTGGTCTGATTTCAATGAAACTTTGCATGAATGATCAGTACTAAGTCTAGTTGTGCATATTGTCGGCACATGCCGGTCGGATAAATTTTAAGGGAGTTATGGCCCTTTATTGTTTTACACTTATTAATTTTGTCCACGCTATTTCTCTGTTACCAATGGTTTGATTTCATCGAAACTTTGCATTACTGATTAGTACCTGGTTTAGTGATGCATATCGTCAGCACACACCAGTCTGGTCAGTTTTAAGGGAGTTTTTGCCCTAACTAAGTCTAGTTGTTTAATGTCAGAGCTCATCTAAGTAACTGTGTCAAGCAGTATCTGGGGGTATTCATCACATTCAGTGATATTTCTTGTTTTGATTAATATTATGTGTAGAACTAGTTACTAAAATAAATTGCTATGAACTAAACTAATCATCCTCCAAATTAGAGAAAAAGGGGGTCCTGTTCCTTATTTCGCATTCCACGATGCAATCCAACAGAATGATTTATTTACCAAATTTAACAATTTTAATTCAAGATTAACATACTGCAGTGCAGACTTAATAGCACTTTACTCCATAATCATGCATTTTCATGCCCATATACAGGTTTGGATCATCAGGTATAAACCAATAACCTGTTGTGAGATGGTTCGTCTATTATCAGAATACTTCTCATTTTTCAAAAACGAGTATTGAGATTGTATACACATTCCAATGTGTTTGTTATAAAATATATTAGGTAACCATTGAGTAAAGGGTTATTAGATATCACATGTAGATACTCACTAGTTCATTAGTGTACCGTACTTAGTGAAATCAAATGCTGCTTTACATACATGCTTTGGATCATATGTATCCTTAGTTCACTAGACTACAGCAGTCTATTTCTTGGCGTGTCATATAGTTTCACCTCGTCTTTTATTTTCAGCATTACATAAACAAGTTGAACCACTGCAAGCTATGGTACCGTCAGCACTCTCTACCGGACCTGTTGTGCTTGATAATCGCAGCTCGTTGGAACCGAACGATCCTTTAGCAAAGTCATTACTGAAGATAAACATGGAATTATCTAAGGTTATACAGAATATGGGAAACAGTCGCAGTGCTTCCAGTACACCATTACCAACAAACAATCAAGGTAACATTATGTGAAAATAATATATGAAACTATTTTTGTCGCATGGCTTTTCTTGTATCCTGGTTAGTTTAACAAGTATGTATCGGAAACCTACAAATTATTTCACGCGATTAGTTTAGCAGAGTTCGCGAATGGTAGAATTTCATGAAATAAAGTTGCCACGACTACATTTGTAGTCGCGAAGATGTCCACGGTTAACAAAACTCGAAAGTTAGTATTCTCGAAAGTAAATTGGTTTACAGTAAAACAATATAGAAATGACGTCACTTTTTGTCCTAAATGACTTCATTGTATGCTGTAAATGACAATATTTTTGGCAATAAACATTCAATATATGAAGGAGTCTTTTTTAGCTTGACTTTTCGAAGAAGAAAAAGTCGAGCTATTGTTGTGACGGGATCGTCTGCATGTGCGTTGGTTAAGTTTATTGTCAGAGTCACTTTCTCAAAGACTATCAAAGGTATCCACTTGAAACTTTACATAGTTATTAACCATTACAAGGGGAGTTCATACTGACAAGGCCGGTAACCCTGTGACCTATATTTATGAGTTATCTACCCTTGTTACTCTTAGATATTCACTCACAGAGGAGCAAGAGTACTATCAAGTACGAGAAAGTTGAGCGTCCAGCACTCGTAGGTGGTGCTCTTGATTCAACAAAAATCATCTGGGATGCATAATAAAATTATGTACTATGTTATGTATACATGTATTATGTTATATTTATAGGTGTGACACCCACATCATATATACCAACATACACACCAGGATCACCTATGCCTAATGGTAACAGTACACTAGGTAGTACCGCCCCTGTACATGCTTGGCAACCTAACAGTACAGCACCATCACCCGGATATAATCCATACATGTAAGTTTAATTAGTCCCCTACCGGTTTTTGACTGGAGAGGACTATAGGTTTGCCCTCCGCCTGTCTGTCTGTCAGTCAGTCAGTCAGTCAGTCAGTCAGTCAGTCAGTCAGTCAGTCAGTCAGTCAGTCAGTCAGTCAGTCAGTCCGTCCGTCCGTCCGTCCGTCAAAAAATCTGGATCCTGACATAACTCAAACAGTTTTCAAGCTAGGTTTATGAAACTTGGTATGTGGATAGGGGACAATGAGGGGATAATGCACGTCTAAAAATATTTTGATTTTGACAAATATTGTGGTTGCTATGGCGACAGAAAGAGTGAAAATATGCCCAAATCTGGATCCTGCCATAACTCAAACAGTTTCCAAGCCAGGTTTATCAAACTTGATATGTGGATAAATTGAGGTTGCTATGGCAACAGAAACATTGAAAATGGCTTCAAACCGGTAGGGGACTTCTGTATTGCTTGCAATTCTTAATGACTTGTTCTTACTTGTTCATATATGCGGAGCATAGAATTGTTTTGCCATTCAGCTTTCTGCTGAAACATTTTATACTACACTGTCCATTCTTGTAAGGATGAAATATAAATTTTATCAAATTTAATTATACACAAACAACATAATATGGCGGACAGTGTACTAAATCTAATTCTCCAAGGTTATGTGAAAAATAGAATCTTACATTCATCCTCATTACATACGAGTTTTATCAAATGTGTCAACAACAAAACTTTGACACTCAGCAAAGCCTCGCATCGTATTTTTTATGCCCCCGTATCGATAGATCTGGAGGCATATAGTGATTCACCTGTCCGTTCGTTCGTCCGTTCGTTCGTCCGTCCGGTTAACCCAAATTGACCGTTTCTTCTAGCATCATTATGGCTTGCTACAAAGCTTTCATACTTGCATGGATGTTGTATATGAACACTCTCCACATGCCTGTATCACCTGACCCCATTTTGACCTTCACCTTGACCTAATTTTGGACTTAGACTTATTTATGGACAAGGCTTCCACAGGGGGCATAAGCGTTTATTGAACGCAGTCTTGTTTTGTCCAGTCGTTTAATAAAACTTGTATGTAATGAGCACTTGTGCATGATCCTCTATATACAATTTCAAGTTAGCAATAAATTGAGCTTACGGAATGTTTAGTCATAATTACTGTCCAATTGATTCTTTGTTGTGTGGTGACACAAGTTGACTATAAAATACTCAGATAATTGTTGACTGAGGACTTGAAGATAGCCTACTGTATTTGATGGTTATATATTACAGACAAACACCTCAACATAGAGTCGACTATGCAAGTCTCGTTTTAAATGCTGAACAATCATTAGAAAGAAAATGGAGAAAATATTTCGGAGGTATGTGGTGTATAGTGTTTTGATTTTCACTTCACTTATTTTTAGCTCACATCTCACAAAGTGACAGAGTGAGCTTTTGTGATCACTCTTGGTCTGTCGTCCGTCAACAATATGCTTGTGTAGACACTGCAGGTCACAATGTGGCCTAATCTTTATGAAACTTGGTCACAATGATCATCTCAACAAAATCTAGGTCAAGTTTGATATTGGGTCATCTATTTATAAATTAGTTT
Source organism: Spisula solida (assembly GCA_947247005.1). Lineage (NCBI taxonomy): Eukaryota > Metazoa > Mollusca > Bivalvia > Venerida > Mactridae > Spisula > Spisula solida. The sequence goes on from OX365947.1 coordinate 7,662,078, forward strand.
GGTCAGGTCCCGATTGGTATAAACGGAGGTTTACTGGTGTGTTAACGTCAAGTCTTAGCCAATCACAATGCAGGGATCTGCTGACTTCGGAATTATAAAACGATAATGGTCAAAGCAATATCATGTGTTATATATAAAGAACACTGTTATATGTTGGGAATATAATAAAAATGGGAAAAAGTAATTATTGTCTGTTTTTTTCAATGCACAATAAACATGTCATGTTCCATAAGTTTTAATTACCATGATTATACAAACACTGTATATAACATGATTTTACTTTGCCAGCTACAGATAAGAGATATTTCCTCCTTTTAGCTGATTGCATCCTTTTGGACTTCAAATCTTGAAACACAAGTGTTCCTGGCACTGCTGGTATTTAATTTACTTGTAAACCCTTTTAGTTTTTTAAAAATTCATTTCTTTTAATTTGTAGATAGGCGACCACCATTGACAAGTGCCTCAGGGTATGTTCCATCGGGTGCTGTCACGTTCGGACATACACCAATCAGGTATGATATACATATCTCTGTATAACATAATAATGCTCCTATTATACAGGGGGTATATTGGAGTGAGCTTGTCTGTCTCTTGTCTGTTTCTATGACAAGGCGGTGCTGTGGGGGTATAGCACAGAGAATTTGACATGATCCTGACCTTTATGCATGAATATATTACAAGGTTCTTGCGTTGAATATATAAATTTCCGCGAGCAAACCGTGCAATATCGGTCCATTAGATTTGTGTTGGTATTACACCTCGAGCGTCTTCGTGATACTGTCCGCTTATAAAAACATTCAACCGGGATTATAAATATAGACAAGAAATCAGCTGTGAAATTATGCTAATTAAAGTTCGAGAGTCGTGTCAAATTCTCTGGGCTATACTATTCATCACAGAGAGGCAAAAAGTAATTCTTATCACTAACATTTAAATTGGTGAACTTCATTCTACTGCAGAATATCAATTTTGTGAAATTTGGACCTCACAAATTACATGCTTTTACAGTACAGTACTTGAATTTTTCTGGGTTTTGCCAGCATTTATGTGTTATATGCATTTCTGAAGGTTTTCGAGTTTTAGTCGTGAAACTATCAGAAAAGTTTCAGCATATTACTATTTCAAAATAAGTATTGTAAAACTGCACATAAAGACCACCTTAGAATAAGACCACCTTAACAATAAGAACATAACTTTCAACTTTTAGTCAATTTTCACTTCTAATCTTTATAATTATATTAATTTTTCAAATTCTTTAGAAAATCTGGTTCAGTTATTATATGGTAGGTATTCTGTGTTTACTTTCAACATTTTACAGAATTTAATGATTGCCGTGATTACGTACTGTTATTTACTTGTTGTTGGCTGTTGATTGGTAAAGTGATATCCTTAGTTAGTTAATGCACAAATTAAATGATCTTCTTATTTGGCCAGGGGCATTTGCCCTAACATCATAGCTAGGTATATAATCTATGTCACATGTCAGATGCTGACAAATTTGCCTTGTTCTGGCAATATGTGACTTACTAATCACACTTGCACGTGACAAATAATCGGCACTGGTTGATAATCGGCACTGGTTATTCTACGATTTTTAAACTTAAATTTTAAGGAAAGGTTATGTGTTAAAAGCCTGTATATTTTATGACTACAAATTGTTAAAATTTGAAAATTCAATGTATTTGAGATACAAGTCATGTCACCAATTAAGATTACCTCCCTTTAATTGGTTTTCATTATCACATCATTAAATGATATATGACTTTTTGTTAATTGAATTAATTCTGTGTTTTATTATATAGTTAGTAGTTCATGTTATGTTTGTTTGGTTAATAAGTTTATTGATACATTAATTGTGTATATTTTAAAGGCGGTCTTCTCGAGTATTGTATCATAAAGATTTGGTTAAACTTAGGTGAGACAATCATGACTTGAAGCAAGTGTCTGTTGTAGTTCACAGCTATACTCATACAATCAACTATTCACTCTTATATTCTAGTTTCCAAGGGGGTTCTACAAAATTTATTTGGAATAATCCAGATTTGATGCTGTAGAAAGAATGAACTCTTCCGTTGAAAAGCAAATTTATTTGATGAAAAATTCACACTTGAATATGTCAATAATATGGTCATTTGAAACATCATATTGTTAAGCTGAATTTAACAATAGAACAATGTTTGAAACAAGTGTTTTGGTGTAGGGATGTGCACTTATGACACCTAAAACAGACTTGAATCTTATTCTGAGGATTAGGCATTATGCCTCAGTAGGACCCCTGTTTTTGCTATTACATGACTGTACGAGAAGGGATTCGGGAGGTACTGTGCACACGAATTATAGATGTCTCATAAGTCAAATTGGCTGACCCTTTCAATAGGCGTGACACTATAATAAACAAAAACTTTACCTTTACTTTACCATGTACTCTGAATTTTATTTCGCCATAGTTCGTCATTTCTGTGTACTCCTGAATTTCTCGCCGCCACATAACATTATTTTTAGACAGTAAAGTTGTTCTATGTAGGCTTTCTTTACTGCTGGTTTATCCTATACATACATGTCACAGTTCTCTTGTAAAATATATCATTGCACATTCAAAATGCATTCACTGTACCTTTACCTTCAATCTCAAATTTCCACATAGTTACATGTAATTCTGTACATTGCCTGATTACAACACAAGTAAACACAAACATTCACAGCTTATATGTGACTCAATCTTGTATGTCAAAAACCTTTCTCTCCTAACCCTTTACCCCATGGAGATGCCTTTAAATTTGAGAAATTATATTTACAGTATATTTTATAACTGGTTATTTCTACGGGGTGGAAATTTCTGCCATTTTGCAGTTCAAGATCAATTCACAGAATTAAATCTATATTAGATCATTTCTGATTGCAAATCAGCAGAAATTAAAAACAGTAGAAAAAAAACACTTATTTTTGGGGCACAAATGCAAGATATAAGATCTGCAGAAATCACCAGCTATACAGTATCTGTTATCATTATGTACTAGACTAAGAAGTAGGTTTCATTTTGTTCCTGAATAAACTTATTTTGTTGGGGTCTTATTATTGAGTCGGTCCTTAAGTATGGTTTTAGTGTACATAGTATTTTGATTATATTTGCGACTTCGTTACTGCCAAATTACTGTATGCAATCACTAGCAGACTTATTGTAGATGTGCTTTATGTTGAACTTATGTCTACATTTATGATTATCTATATATTTATCTTACAGGGATCAGTTAAGAAACTTCCGTTCAAGCTTACACGACATACCAAGCAGTGTGACTCCGCCCCCTTTCACTTCAACAACAACCAATGAACGACCTCGAGGCTTCAATACTGAAGAACGATTAGCGGAACAGAAAGAATGGTTGAAAAAGTTCGGACAAGATTTAAGTTTTGGTCATGGTGGGGGTGGCGTTTCTAATTACGGTACAACGGGGACAGGTCCTACATTCGCTGGTTACGGGACAACGGGTCCAACATTTGCTGGTTACGGGACATCAGGGACGGGTCCAACATTCGCTGGTTCAGATGCAGGCTCAGTGTATCCTTTGTGAAATAAATATTATTGGCGAAATGAGATCCTCAAAAATTCTTAAATCTGCATTTTATATAAATATACTTTCATAACATAAATATGGAACTGGTGTATCCTATACAAACGTTTCATTTTCTTAGTAATATATATCTTTAAAGTACTTGTTTAGACTGGTTTTCCTTAACTTTGCTTCAGTAATAGTTTAGCTGCAGGTTCTGACAACAAAGTCTCGGAACCAGTCTCGTGTTCTACACCAACAAAAACATCAGCTGGAATGGGTGGGGTACGTCTAGAATTGGACGAAAATGATGAAATACGCTACAGGAAAATTTAACAGAAGACCAACCCTGTCTGCCAGTGTGTGGTGGGTGGGGTTAACAGGATAAAGACATAATATTGTTGCGAAAATTGAAGGGAGGGAAATTTGTTTCCTTTCATCAGAAACAGTATGTGTGCTAAATGTTGGGAAATTTACAGATTTTTGGTAAAACACTCTGTGATAGAACTTTTGTAAATAGTAAATTTCTAAAAACTTATTTTAAGTCTTAGACTACGAGGTTGATAATTATCATATTTTTTGTTAATTTCATGTCATTGAGCATTATTCAGACCTTGTACAGGGTGATCCATTAATTCCGCACATTAGTAAAAGCCTACAACTTCACTATTTCTTTACTTACACATATAAATTTGGTATTGTTGGAAAGGCAATAAATAAAATTGTCTGCTGAAATGAAAATTGTATTTGGAATTGTGCCGTTAAAGAGACGTCATGAGGTAATCGATGACGTCATAAATTTGAGTATTTCCAAACTCGAATCATAAACTTTATTATGAATTGGGAAAAATCTGCGATTTAAGTGAAAAGAAATCTTGAAAAGTGTGTCCAAATACACACGTGCCTTCAAGAAGGAATATTGTTGGGTCTGTCCAATGAAATGAAACATTTGATTCGTCGGGAAAAGAGACTGGTTACCTAGCTGCATGCAACAGCGTCATGAAGAGACGTTAAAACGACGTTTGAAACTCATTTCAGAGAAAATGGGTGGTCACATTGAACGTCTGCTTTAGATGCGGATTCTATTGTTGAAGATCCATTTTAGATCAGAACAAAACTTTCACATATACTCTGCAATTACATGTTTTCTTTAATATGATAGCTTTAAAGATGTTATAAGTTATAAGCATTTAGTAATGTGCAGAATTAATGGATCACCCTGTATGTTTGTTTGTCTGACAATTCAATATAATTATCTTCAAATGATAAACTTCTTTCTCAAACTGGAATGTCATACATAAATTACAGAATACTGTAAAATGTGAAATTTTTGCATGAGAAAATTTGCTGTTCCACAGCCTATGCTCTGATTCACAATTCTGAGCATTTGATGATCAAATGGCTGAGTTAAAACTACTGATGGCAATTATTTATTTTAAATGGTGAATATTAGCAAAAATTAAAATGTCCCGTCCTATTGTATCATATCCATATATTTTACATATTTTGGGGAATTTTATTTGAAAATAATTTAATTTTTGTAGATTTTTCTGATTGTGAACTTTAACATAGGGTTGTGATTTTGAGTTGACTATGAAACTTGTTTGACAAGATGTGTAAGAGTGAGTCCATAAAGCGTTCAGTCATATTGTGTTCACAGCCTTAAAACTGTAAAATTTATGTCCATGTATGAAAGTTAAGTACATTAGCATTGGTCAATGACCAGCGTATCATTCACCTATAAATTAATTAATTGATATTAAATAGAAATAACAAATATATTTCACATTACATGAAACTTGCAAATCCATGGCTACTAGGTCATTGGCTATGTGATTATACAACAATTGAATTACAATAACAGTATGACGATCATTTATTTGGCCTACTTAGCCAATGTTATGAAATTCATTAAAATACCTTTTTATGTGCGATTTTAACTTTGCTATTAAAATATCTTTTTGAAGGCAGATTTTGAAATGAAAAAAATATATTTTTGTACACCAAAGATACATTAAATATTTTGTTTCAAGTGAAAATTAAATTTCATCAACTTTTTGTAGTAAGTGCTAAACTTAAAGATTGTGACTTTTAAGTTGCCTGTGTAATTGTTTGAATGTTACATGTAATACATGGCCTCTCATTCTGTCATTAAATCTCACCTAACTTAATTTTGTTAGACCAACTGGTCAAACTCTAGACAATCTTTGAGACCTGTTTTCATAATTTATCATTATACATTGTATGTAGTATATAGAGCACAATGTCACATGACTTAGTGCCATGATCTGTGAATGTATAATTAGTCCCCTACCGGTTTTTGACCGGAGGGGACTATAGGTTTGCCCTCCGTCTGTCCGTCAAAAAATCTGGATCCTGACATTACTCAAACAGTATTCAAGCTAGGTTTATGAAACTTGGTATGTAGATAGGGGGCAATTAGGGGATAATGCACGTCCAAAAATATTTTGATTCCTACCAAAATTGTGGTTGCTATGGCAACAGAAACATTGAAATGGCTTAAAACCGGTAGGGGACTTCTGTATTGCTTGCAATTCTTAATTACTTGTTTAATTGTAGATATATTTTTATATTTGTACATAGAACACTAGAACACTTGTATATCTTCACTGATTCATCGTCATCTCATTTGTATATAAGATTTAGATCAGCGAATATCATGTAATGGTTAAGTCAAGTGCGACTAAGATGACATACAATGTATAGTCTGTTTAATTAGGTCTGTCACTTGTATACAAACATTGCAATTTCATAACATTGTATTTTTATTGTTTTAAACATTTCAAGTGGAGAAAAAGGCAGTGAAAACCAAAACATTATTCACTAAGCTACATACTAATACACATACTGTCTATTAAAATAATACATTAATAAAAGAAATTGCAATGTTTATATACACAATGTTATGTAAACAAGTGACCGACCCGATTAATCGATTTATACATTTTGTAGATGTCGAATACATAGAAATCTATGACAGCTATTTACAATTCTTCTTGTACAAATTTTAAATGTAGTTTCTATTATAAGGCCATAAATAAGTCTGATTCAGTTGCTGGACAGGCATCCAAAGTTTTCTTACATGGGGAAATTTTAGATTTTCAGAAATTAGCAATTGATGCATTTGTTATTCTGGTTTTGCTTTTGACTTGTTTCCATCCTACAAGCAGTTCAAAATATTCAAACCAGCTTTAGTTTTAGAAAAAGTTCAGGTAGACATAATAAATTAGGGATAAGAACCCAGGATTTATTTTATTCTGGCTAGTACCATATTAAGTTCATTCATTTGTTAAGATGTTTCACTCTTGTTTCTACTATAATGACTGCTCTGAATGAAAAATCACAATTTCTCTGTAAAAAGTTTTAAACTATTTTTTCACTAGTTTACATGTCGTTTGATTGGTTGATGCCTGTACCATGTGACATTACATGTCATTTGATTGGTTGATGCCTGTACCATGTGACATCACATGTCGTTTGATTGGTTGATGCCTGTACCATGTGACATCACATGTCGTTTGATTGGTTGATGCCTGTACCATGTGACAAATGTCGTTTGATTGGTTGATGCCTGTACCATGTATCTTTACATGTCGTTTAATTGGTTAATGCCTGTACCATGTGACTTTACATGTCGTTTGATTGGTTAATGCCTGTACCATGTGACTTCACATGTCGTTTGATTGGTTGATGCCTGTACCATGTGACATCACATGTCGTTTGGTTGATGCCTGTACCATGTGACATTACATGTCGTTTGATTGGTTGATGCCTGTCCATGTATCTTCACATGTCGTTTGATTGGTTAATGCCTGTACCATGTGACTTTACATGTCGTTTGATTGGTTCATGCCTTTAATATGTGACATATCATATACTAATAGATGTTCCGTCCTTCCTGTCTATAATCTCATTGTTCAATATTACCGGTACCGACTTTTGTAAATAGAAGATTTAAATTTTACAAGATTTTTATTTCTATCAATGATATAATCATGTTTACCTCATGTCTATGATATCAATGTTATACAGCATTTTTTCATGTTTGAACATTGAATGTCTGATACTTCTGAATTTTCCTTTACTCATGGTTTGTCTGACTGATGATTGTCCTCACCTAACGCTAGTACTCTGCTTTGCATGATGTATCAGTAAAATGCTGCAAATCTCTTTGAGAATTTTCTGTGAGATTGCTGCCTTAAGTTTTACTTTAGAAGAGAGTAACGCCCTCCCACATTAAGTAACTCCCACACCTGGCCCATCCTACATTTAGCCACTCCCATGTTTAACCATTCCAAGTCTAGCCAATCACCCATTGAATGTCTGCTGTATATACACGATGTGGTTTGAACACATCAGATATGCCCCTGTCTGACATTTGGCAAAATAAATTAAATTACATAGTTTACTATTATTACTGAGTCATTGTCTTAGTCAGGCAGTCCCATCTTCTGTCACATTGTTTATATTCTGGTACATTGTGTGAATGAAGCAGTAATTCCTGCCTAAAATCACCCCATCACAACCCCTAATTCAACCCCACCTCTACCCCTAATTTTATCCTTCTCTCTGACCAAGTTTTTACCAAACACTGTCCCAGTTTTAATATGTCTCTGCCATCATTTTACCCGATCTCTGACTAACTTTTATCCCACAGTTTCCGCCCCTTTTTTATCCGGCCTCCATAACTAGATCTGACTTTGTAAGTGAAATGGTTTTAACCTGGGTGATTTATTTATTTCTTTATTACTAGAAACATATCCTTGCATTACCTTCCATGTTTGTGTGAATGTTAAAAGACTTCCGTCCTTCTAACACGTTTATAACTTACCATTGTACATCCTTCCATTTTCTGATGTCATTATTACTACATGTTTTATTAGTCCCCTACCGGTTTTTGACCGGAGGGGACTTTAGGTTTGCCCTCCGTCCGTCCGTCAGTCAGTCAGTCCGTCCGTCCGTCAAAAAATCTGGATCCTGACATAACTCAAACAGTTTACAAGCTAGGTTTATGAAACTTGGTATGTGGATAGGGGGCAATAAGGGCATTATGCACATCTATATTTTGATTCTGACAAAAATTGTGGTTGCTATGGCGACAGAAAGAGTGAAAATATGCCCAAATCTGGATCCTGCCATAACTCAAACAGTTTTCAAGCTAGGTTTATGAAACTTGATATGTGGATAGGGTGCAATGAGGGGATTATGCACGTCCAAAAATATAGTTATTCTGACAAGAATTGTGGTTGCTATGGCAACAGAAACATTAAAAATGACTTAAAACCGGTAGGGGACTTCTGTATTGCTTGCAATTCTTAATTACTTGTTGTATATACAAAGTAGCTAGATGTGTGATAGTTTTAATGCACTCAAACATGTGTTGAGTGCATAAAATGTCGATATTTATAATACATAATCTGTAATGAATGTCTCCTATGGCAGATCAGATATATAGTTTTAATGTAAACATTGTAGCACTACTAGAATTAAGGGAAGTATGTACTGTAAAATCATTTCATTTGCGAGGGAGTTGAATTATCGTTTATTTCGTTGTTAGACTGGGCCACGAAATCAAAGCCCCACGATTGATCGACTTCTGAAATTCAGACTTGGTTTACCCTTTCATGTTCTGTAATTCACGAATTTATGACCCCACTAAAGTGCATTTTTATCGAAACCCACAAAATTAAATTCCCACGAAATATGTGATTTGACAGTGCTATGTTCCTACATATAGTGTCTTATGATTGGAGTAATTGCTACATGGCATAGTGACAAGTATACTAGTACTGTGTAATTAAACAATTATAAAAATGACTTGAAAATGTAAAATGATTCAATAAAAAGCTCACACGTTTTCAATATTTTTGATATACGCTTTTGTCAAAATGGAGAAGTATTTTAACATGTTTCACAAATTTCACAATAGGTTTGTCTTTCATTTAGAAATGAATTTATCTTAAAAATTCATCATGAAATTATTTTCAGGTTTGATTGACATTTCTCACCCAAACATTGCAACACATGCATCTAATTGTGTGAAAGATCTGTTTCACCTCTTTGGCAAAGGTTTATAGATAAAACTTGGAAAATGAGTGACCCCATAAGCGATGGATTCTGTTAGGTAAAGGTTACATAGTAATATAATTATGTTCTACCCTCCTTCCAATTTTCATTCACTGACGCCCATACTCAGAAATAACCTCAAAGCTTGTAGTTACACTCAAACTATTATATTACTCAAAGTGAATGAGATTTCCCTTAATTTGCAAGTTAACTTAACATTGGTAAGCTCTTTATAACTTAAGTTATAAGATCGGCGAATTTGACATGTAGGCAACAAGAATTAGAGTCTACAGTAAGTTTAATGACTTTTAATCAATTTTTGACCCGTGTCTTATGTTTACAGCTAGTAATAAAAACAAAATATTTATGGCATGAAATATAGTTTGCTGTTTACTATGAAATGTCAATCCTATTTCACCGAGTATTTTATAAGTTTTGCCAGTGGGGGTTAATGTGACATTATCCGGTCATAAAAAGTTTATGTCCCATTTATGTCAATGTCAATAATGTTTTCGTTATTAAATTTTTTCAATTTAAAATTCCATCAGTTATGTAAAATAGAATTGAGTATTAATGCTGAAATGAAATGTGTGGTATTAGCTCTATCCAGTTTCTTACTGTGTCTTTTGTGCTCTGAAATTGGGGCAGTACCCTGACAGATTGATTCATTAGTATCTTTTTACTATGAGTGTAGAATTATCTTCAGTTTGTTGCAATTAAAATGAACTACTAGTAACTATTGTTGCTTTATTTTGGTACTGTCAATTCTAAATGTGAGTCTCTGGTTGGCCGTTCATAGTCATGTGACAGTATTGGGTGTCGGTGAATTTTCGTCTATTTTTTCAAAGGAGGGTAGTCAGGGTATTATTGTACGGAATTCCCAAATTTTCAAAAATTAAATTATGATCGCTATATTATATCAAGTAGTAGAATAAATTCATGAATACTAATAGTTTATGTGACCTAAGAAGGGTAATGTTGTATATCAGGTTTTAGATTCAATAGCTTTACAACACGACAACCCTTAACCAGGCCCCGGTCTCCCGAAACATCTCAATCTGAGCTAATTCTCAACTCAAATTTTGGCATGTGTCTTTTAGTTGGTTTCCACGGAAATTTTGAAGCAAAATTAGCATCACAGGAACAGAAACATTATTCTGAGTTTATAACAGTAAAATTCAAAGAGCTAAAACTTCAGATTGACCTCAGATTCAGACTCTGATTTTAGCAAAATCTCAACTTGAGATGAGATTTCTACTTGAGATGCTTCGGGAGATCGGGGCCAGTATGCCAGTACTTAGCTCGAAAAAGATTCCATTATAAGTGAGGGAGACATATTGATTTTGTGTTGGATGTCTGGATGGAGTGATGGACGTCACAAAATTTTTCTGCACTTGTTCTCCTTAACAACCAGTCAGGTTTCGATGTAACTTTACATGAATAGGAGGTACCAAGCCTACCAGGGTAGTTGTGCTTATTGTCAGGAATTTCAGGTCTGATGATATTTAACGGAGTTATGGGCCTTTGTTGGAGACATTCATTTTTATGTCGAAAACCCCTCTACTTATATTCGTATTTAGTTTTAGTATACATGAATTAGTGTACATATACAAATGAATGAGTATACACATAAATACATGAATGAGTAGTTTTTTATATGAATTTATATATTGAATTAAGTTGTAAGATGTTGAAAACTAGAAATTGTACACATTTCTTGCTTATTTGTTCCGTATTTATTTTATTTATTAGCAAAATGCGTTTAGATTATTCTGGTTGTTAATTAATAAAAGGAACATTTACTTGGTAGATCTGGCCCAGATCTCCTGAAGCATCTCAAGTGAAATCTCAGCTCAAATTGAGATTTTGTCAAATCAGAGTCTGAATTTTAGATACATCAGAACTTTGTGATCTTTACATTTTACTGTCATACATTCAGAATAAAGAGTCTGTTTTGTGATGCCCATTTTGAGTCAAGCATCCCATGGAAATTTACTTCAAAGTCGATGGACAATATGTGAGATGAGATTAAACTCAAAGTGAGATCCTTTAGGAGATTTGGGCCAGCTAGCTAGTAGACCTAACATGTCTCATTGCTACTTGCACCTGTGTTATAACTGGATGAAGTATAATACATTGTTTTATTCTGGTGAACTTTCTGTCAGCATTTATTTCTTAAGTCATATACTGGTAAATGTGTACTATGCAAATAAAATTATTTATGCATAACTATGTTTTCTTGTATTTAGCTCATCTGAGCTATTGTGATCACCCTATGTCCCTCGTGATCACCCTATGTCCCTCGTGATCACCCTATGTCCCGCGTGATCATCCTATGTCCCTCGTGATCACCCTATGTCCCTCGTGATCACCCTATGTCCCGCGTGATCATCCTATGTCCCTCGTGATCACCCTATGTCCCTCGTGATCACCCTATGTCCCGCGTTTCTTTGGTGTTTTAAACTGCAACATCACACATTTCTCAATGTTAAACTCTGCATTCCTCAGGTGTCTCTCCGTTTTATAAGAAGATAATAGAAACTCGGACTACTCAAGGTTGTAAAAATCATGAATGTTCACAAGGGTACTGTTTTATCAAAGCACTTTCAAAAATCTTAAATTTACGCTCAAATTGAAATTCTTTATAATTCTTTAGCATCGACAAATTGGTGACAGAGATCGTTAGAAGGAGTTCATTAGTTGACTCATTATTCGTATGTCAACTCTTTATAAGTGAAAACAAAATTATAAAGAATTTAAATTTGATCGTAATATTGAGATATTCGTAAGTGCTTTAATAAAACAATACCAAGGTGTATAAAACACCAAACTTGGTATGGTTGAACTATTAGTCAGTCAGATTAAATAATCATTGTACAGGAAAGGCAGCACTCAACTTAAACAGCCGAGCACAGAAAACATACAACAATGACATGGCACAATGCCTCACACACGATGAGAAAATGAATACTACCACTGAAAGTCAAGCTGCAAGTACCAGCTGTCAAAAATACCTAAGAGAGACAATTTCGTAACCTCCGAATAAATGTGATAAAGGCCTTGGACAGGACTACAAAACTCCAAGGGGTCCGACCTCCTGCATTATCTCCACCCTCTGGGTCGGTGCATGTGCATATTTCAGCAGAAAGCTGACTTAAGCTTGGCATGAGCATGTACGAGGGTCATCCATAAAGTTCATGGACAGCCCCTAAAAACTTAGTTATACATTAACTACAGTTTTAAAGTTCATACTAAATGTACAATGTTCTTGGATAATATAGAACTATGTCTTAGAATTACTTTTTCACATAAATCATGTTAAAATATATTCTGTCGTTGGTTTGGTGACCAATTTCTGAAGAGCATCCATATTGAGAAAACGAGGGGTTAGTAGTTGAAAACGGTAGCTACTTTTCTGTGAAATTCATGATTTAGATATATTTTATTAAAATAAGAATGTAAATCTAAAATGTAATACAATTTTGATTAGTTTACGTTGAAAACTCATCAAATACTGGATTTGTGAACTTCGTGTTAGCGTCACGTCAAATAACGTTTGATTGACGTTTGCGACGTCAACCACAAAAAAAGGCGGGAATGGTTAGTTTTATGAGTCTGTAGTTTTGTTATTTGATGTTATATTTTGCTCAAATTTTCAGAAACTGTACAGAAGAGTCTGTTTTGCTACAGTATATTTTTTATAATTATGTCACTAAGCCTGAGTTTCCTGGAGAACGGCTCATATAAATTTTAGGAAATTATATATTCTTATCTACAAACTGGACAGATGGCCCTCGTACATCGTTTTCACTCTTCCCGCCAGGAATCGCGATTTTTAAACCACAAATAAACATAAATTACAAATATGCAATAAACTTCATTTCAAAAACTCATAGACATAATTATTATTTATTTAGCGACATTGATATGTTTTGAAACTTTTATATTTTATTGACATCTTCCGCAAAAAAAATGCGGAAAATGGGTAAATATACAAACTGATTTATTTGAAGTCCTGTCCACAAATCCCTTCATTCTCGCGTCAAACAACACCACAGGTAGGAAGATTTTTCTTTTTTTTCTATAAATTAAAGATGTACACATCTTGGTACTGTTTTTATCAAAGCACTTACGGAAATCGTAAACTTAAACTCAAATTTGATTTACTTATAATTTGTTTACAATTATAAAGTGTGGTAAATTGATATGCAATAGATACTGAACGCCTACAAAGCATATCAGTCACCAATTTGCAGTTGTTGAAGAATACTAAAGAATTTAAAATTGAGTGTAGCTTTAGGATTCTGTAAGTGCTTTGATAAAACAGTACCCTTGTGTCTATCAAATGAAATGCAAATGATGTATTTTCTCCATTACATGCTAAATGTTCCATTTTTTATCGGTCTGACATTTTCTGATTTGTGTGTCTTATTTGCACGCAAGCATACCTGATTTTGTTCTTAAACTGTTTTCTCTTAAGACCGTCTATCATTTGTATTATGTTTTTGAAAGAAAACTGACAGGAAAATGGCAGATTGTTTTTTGCCCCTATATGCTACAAAAAGCATCAATCTGGGCATATTTGATGTTGATAATTATGGTATTGTTGCACACAACACAAAATTGTAACCTCTAGTTCTGTAGGCTGTTAAGTTATTTTAATGGTCTTGAAATAAGTGTATTTTCTTGGATATAAGGCAAGACATTTTTCGTCCTAGGATTCTTGATGTTCAAAAATTAAAGTTTTGAAACAAACTAACAAGATCACTCGTTTTTGTTGATTATTTAAATTTCGTTTTTTTTTTGTATAATGGCAATTTTGGTGGTTCTTACATTTAGTATTGTTCAAAAGTATTGTAAGAATAATTATTGCTACAAATTTCGGTGACTAAGTCATCGCGAGGATTTGATTTTCATGGAAATAAATTATTAAACCGCACGAGATTCATCAATTGCCTTTTTTTAATAGAAGTTAGATCAAAATGATTCATTGCCAGCAACTTTGATTTTTACGTTGGCATAGAGGAGACACAGGAAATAATCTATTTATCCCATGCGCACGTGTTACTACCAAGTAGGCGCATATAAGCTTTCATGTGCGCTCATGTTAGTAATACGTGTACACGTGGTAGTTATTACATGCACACTGGTTAGTTATTAGCTATTGGATGATAGGCTATACGCGCGCACGTGATACCAACACATGCGCACATGATAAATAAAATATTTCCTGTGTCTCCTCTATGCCACCGTAGATTTTAGTATAAACAATGAATATGCAAGTTATTTGCGACTACATACTTTTATGATTACAGCCGCTGACAATGGCTAAACCAGTCATCTTAGCACTTCTCTGTGTTATATTTGTCTGTGTAGTGAGGATATCACGTGCCACAATGACGTCATATCCCATGTATGGTGGTTACGGTAACTATGGATACAGAAGGTATCTGGGTGGGTATGGAGGAGGATTTGATGTTGGGTATGGTGGAGGGTTCGGAAACCTGTTTCAACTGATCCTTTCCCGTAAGTGAAATTTTAAACATTATAACATGTGTTTTGAGTTCATTCTCACTCTTAGTTACTTACACAATTTTTTGTCCACAGCAAGATGAGATGTCTTCGACTTCGTATAAATTAATTGTAACTACAATTGGAAAGAGTCCTGCAAGTCGTTTTAGATTGACCTTAAAGCTAGTAAAAGTCCACTTTTTGGGGGCAAAACCTTACAAAATATAAAAGCAAAGTGTGATTTTTTGGAATCTATAGATCACTTTGTCATTAATGGGTTCATTTATAGAATAATACATGGCTGAGCAGTGCCAGTGAGTGATAATCGCCCCGGTAGGTTGATAATTGCCAGAGGGCGCTAGCCGGAGGGCAATTATAATCTACCGGGGCGATTATCACTCAATGACACTGCTCAGCCATTCATTGTTCTGTATAATATTTATGTTGTTGTGTTTTCATTAAAACTGCTCTTTTAAGAAAACACTTACAAGACATAACATGTTCCGTAATTGATAGACAAACCCATCGTCGTTTTAGAAATTGTCAAACTTGGATCTATTCGCGTAGATCTATAACTTAAATTCTCCGTAACTTTGTTATTATAAAACGGAAACATATATATAGCATATGGGTATTAATTTTTTTGGTTATAAAATTTGCTACATTTTTTTCAATGCAAATTTGTTACTATATATATTAATATAAGTATTATTTGATAATAATATATTGTGATAGGTAGGTTGTTTTTTGAAGTTGAAGATATCAAACATTGTTTTCCATGTAAGTGTGCAAAATGCAATATTTTGGGGCAAAACCTTTAAAAATATAAACAAAACCGTGAGTTTTGGGAATAGATTGAATACTAAGTTATTAATAAGTTTACTTGATAATTAATCACTGTAATAGGTACATAATGCCTTTAGTTTAATGCATCAAAAATAAATTGCCAAAATATTGTGCTAAATAAGTGTCTTTTTGGGGTAAAATATCACAAAATATAAACAAAAAGTGCGAATTTTTGGAATCTGTTGATTATTTTATAATTTTTACCCTATAAAATAAATACTGCACACTAAAGAACTTGATTTCAGCATTGTACAAGACATCCATGACATGACATGACATGACATGACATGACATGACATGACATGACATGATCCAACACAATTGTTTTCTGGGTATTGTAATTACCTTTTTGTAAATGTGGCACATACCAGGGGACCTGTGCTAATTTAATGATGTCATCATAATTATTGTATTTATGCAACGTCAATAACGTCATTTCAATCGCAATGTCTAGTTTTCATCTTGTCATGGCCTGTCACTTAGTTGGACTATTTTAAAAAGGTATACATTTTTGGAAACCTTAAACACAAAACCACACAATTATATCAAGATGTAAAGAGTTGAAATTATGACCTCAGGTTGGAAATCCCACAGCAGAGCTCAAATCTACATTCTATGGATGCTGCTGTTAACATTTTTATAACAACACTATGTACAAAATTATGTACAACATAGAATAAACCTACATTCTATAGATGCTGCCCCAACACGTGTTCAGAACAGTTAGAATCTAGTATTTGTAGTCTCAATGCATGCAATATAAGCCGTGTCCCTCTGACAGTTGTAGGCTGAGTTATGAAAATTACCGTAACCTACGTTATATGGATGACTCGGCTATATGGATGCCGATTGGCAGACCTCCTGCTCAAAAGGCGAATGCCCAAACCACTGACCATGGACCACATGGAACAGTTTTTCGTTGTTTTAGCACACCTTGTTATTATATTTTCAGTCTTCATCTTCACGATGATCCTACGATTGTTGAGTAATTCTCTGGGTACTAAAACTGGTGATGGAGGCGGCGGCCGCCGCGGACGAGGCAAAGGTGGAAGCAACAAATACGGCGGAAGAGGCAAAGACCGACATTCCGACATTTCGCATCACAAGAAAGGCAAAGACCAGCATGGGGATATGTCATACTACGGAGGAGGCCACAACCTGTATTACGGTGGGGACAAACACCCTCATGCGGATATGTCATCTTACGGAGCAGTCCATGATCCGTATTATGATATGGCTTATTATAGAGGAGGCTATGACCCGTATTATGGTACAGCTTACTTCGGTGGAGACTATGACCCGTATTATGGTACGGCTTACTACGGTGAAGGCCATGGCCTGGATTACGATATGACATATTAAGACGGCGGTGTACATATGGATTCATGAAGACGAGTATAAAGGTATGTTGAAGTTTATCATGTTATTAGCCAATGAGAACATATTTTACAAAATTTATGATTAACTCAAAGATCATCATGTACATGTACATATTTCATCTTTGGAACTGTCAACTCATTTTGAATCTATAGAAATTTGGCCATAATAAGTAAGCCTACATAATTATTATATTTAAATTTCTCAATGGATTGAAAATTAGATATGACAGCAGATTTTTTGTAAGTATATACATGTATGTATACCATTATATCTTCACATCATGAAAATCACAATCCCTTCTTCTTCTAATAATGTTAGGGCCCTCTCTGGGGCATTGTCAAACAAAGTGAGGGCTATGTACAAGGTGAATGTGAGGCTCAAACAAGTGCTGAATTAGAATTATAGACACATCTTTGTGAACATTTATAGTTGTCTGATGATGCCCGACCTGAATGCCTCGATAGTTCAGGTGAACTGAAGTGAACCATCTCTTTTTTGACACCAATTGGGATTTTTGATTGGGCTGTTTTGTGGAGCATGTTAGGCTTGTTCCCGTCTCAATATTACAGTAGGTAGTACTGTTAGAGTACTGTAATATTGAGGACGGGAACCAGACTACAACCTGCTCCACGAAACAGCCCAGTCGAAAAGGCATAATGTAATGGATACGCCACTTTTTCTGAACAGTGCGACTAGAAATCGGCCTGTCACTGGGTGAATGCCTAAACATCTAACTGAACAGTTCAATACATTTAACGTACTTCCGTCTATTTGAACTTGAATAGGTGACTTTGTAGTACTTTCAAAGTATATGAGTATGTTTATACAAGTAATTCAGTAATGCACCTATCAATGTTTCCCCCATGGGGAGCGGCGGGCATACACAGGACTTTTGAGGCTGTTCCCGATAGGCGGGAATTTGACAGACAGAATGGAGTCTCGGGAAATTTTGACTTTGGCCCAAATTTTGATCACGGGGTATGTAAAGCATCTCCCAGTGAGGGGATTTTGACAAATTGCCATTGCTCTAGGGTGGGAATTTAGACTTTGAAAAAGTAAAAATGTCAAATTTCCCTGGGTCAGCCCGCCGCTCACCCCCCCCCCCCCCCCCCCCTGGGGGAAAACATTGATAGGTGCATAACATGGACTCTACCCATGCTGCCTTGTTATCATGACACTGTCAACTAGTTTTAGAACCAACTAGTTGCAGTGGTATAACTTTCTGATTTCAGGTTTGAACTTTGAAGGGAGATACTAGTAGACTAAAGAAACTTGGATGCCAGTTTTTAATGTGTCTAATAATAAACATTGCATTACTGATTTCTTGTTATATTAGAATGAATGAATGCTCTGTGAAATAAAGGACATCGTTTGTCACCACCCGATACAACCCGTTGCGTGTAAGGCAGCTCTGTTTGTGGAAGTCAGCTCCAACGATATTTGTAAGTGATCACTCTCAAAATCGATGCCAAACAAATATAAAATAACAAATACTTATCCTACTGAAGTAGCGCAAAATGCGTGTGGTGCTGCCTTCCACAAACAGAGCTGCCTTACACGCAACGGGTTGTACAGTGTGGTCACTCAGGACCACAACTTCACACCGGACCTTTATGTGACAATCCGACCAAAACTACCTATAGTGACAAACACCTGTCAAGGTCATTTTCAAAGTTTTCCTCTCTTATATTTAATCCAACCGCACTTACATTATACAGTGTAGCAATACCACGTGACTTTTGACTACAGTTACAAGAAGAAATTTGCAAACATTGGAAAATAAAATAGTCATAAGTATTTTATTTCTTTATCGATTTCTATGAAATATACGACACGCTAAGGGGGGAATTATTTGCTTCCCATGAAATATAAGATTTTTTTCAGCAGCTTTACCGATTTTTCCATTACCCTGTGAAACCTACACGTTCCACGGTTTCTCAGGGTAATGGACAAAACGGAACATCCGCTGAAAAAGATTTTATATTTCACGGAAAGCAAATAATGTTCCCCTTAGCGTGGCGTAGATTTCATAGAAATCGATGAAGAAATAAAATACTTATGGCTTTTTTAGTTTCAAATGTTTACAAATTTCTTCTTGTAACTGTAGTCAAAAGTCACGTGGTATTGCTACACTGTTATAGCAAGTGTTTCTAGATGTAGTATCATTGTCGAAATGTGTGCATACAATTCATACATTTTGTTAATTTTGATAACATTGTCTGGAAATTCAAATACATGTAATGCGTAAAAAATCCGAAATATGGATGGAAGTTGTTGTTTTTATTGAAGTAAGCGGTGTAATAAAATTTCTTACAAATATTGAATTTCTGTTTCTTTTTTTCTAAAAAATTAAACAAAATGACCAAAAAATGCTATAAGGACCTTTTATGCTGGACGAGGCTCATATCTCAGTCTGTCACAATAGGAGTATTCCAGTCTCCAAGGATCATAGGGATGGTCTTGTGTAAAATAATTGTGAAAAATGGCCATAAAATGTTATTCAAGGGACGTAACTCAACCTATTTTAAGTTATTTTTGTAGTCAAGGCCCATATGCGCATCTGACATAACATAACATTCAACAAACAACAACAAAATGGCAATACATGTATTTACAACATGGGTCAAACTGGTCAAAGGGAGACAATTGAAGATACGGAAAAGTTGACCAAAAGAACAATAGAATTCTGTGCAAAGTTTTTTTTACATTTCAGGGCTCTGATTTGTCTCCCTTTGGACTTCAGGAGATTTTATATTCAAGTTATCTCTCTTTGATTTATTCAGTTTATGAGTTTGTCCATACTTGTAGACCTACTGTATATATACTACTCAAACTTTGCTAAGGGTCAAGAAATAAGTTTTGATGTATGTCTTATTTAACTGAACAAACCCGATTCAGAAAAGGTTGTGCAATTATGAAAATATCATCTTATCTGCTGCTAAATTTTGATAAATTCAGTTCTTGCATTTGACAAGCATTGTCAAAATCACGCCGTTTTTGAGGTAACTGATAAGCCCTATTTGCAGGGCAAATTGCAGGGCAAAATTTACAGGCAAGCATAACATTGATTTTTGTCCCGTTTCTATTCGAGTAAGACCCAAAATGCTAAGAAATGGACTACGATATATTATTACAGAAGCTTGAATGCAACACAAATATTTTAATGGGGTCGGGCTTATCAGCACTAGGCATTAGATTTGAAGTAATCTTTATTTGTTTGCAATATTGCAGATGTATCATTACGTTTCTGAAAATTCTTGTAGTCAATCTTATTCAATTTGCAAAATACCCAGTATTCAAATGGAAATTTCTTGACCCTTATCAAATTTGAGTAGTATATTATGTATGGTACCTCTATGTGTGTTCCTGGTATGCCATTGCCCCTGTAGACATAGTATACATGTATTTATATGTATGTATGGTAACTCTATGGGTGTTCCTGGTATGTGGTTGTCCCTCTACTTGTAGACAACTATATCTTTTTATGGTGCTTGTGACCTCTACAGAGCTTCTGGTACTTCTGAGCTCCAATAATGATTGACATACTGTTTCCATACATGTTACTCTTCCGTGTCCCTGATAATTCTGTGCTCCTTTCCTTGCAGTCATACTGTATATCTATGTACAATACTTCTATAGGTTCTTTTGAAATTAATACTACTATATTATATGTGTGTATAGTACTGTATAGGTGTACCTGGTTTTTCTAGTAGTGTCCGTATACTTGTAGATAGGTTATTAGTTTTTCTATTAGGACAACTATATTTAGAACAACTATATTCAATACAGACGTTTCTGCAATCGAATATACTTTAGTTGATGAAACTTCTTTGCTACCGACGCGGAAGTAAACCGTCATGCATAATAGTTCCATCAACTGCAGCATATATACTACAATGCTACTTCCTATTTCTAAATCTATAGGACAGTTGGATATCCCAATAAATAATTTAAACATAATTCCAATATTTACAAAGCAATTGCCACTTCTATTAACCACCTAGCGTACCTAACAGGGTAGGAATACCACGTGGCTTTTGGCTACAGTTACAAGTAGAATTTTGTAAACATTGGAACACAAATATAGCCATAAGTATTTTATTTCTTCGTCGATTTCTATAAAATATACACCACGCTAAGGGAAAAAGTGTGTGCTTTCTGTGAAATCTTTTTCAGCAGTTTTACCGATTTTTCCATTACCCTGTGAAACCTACACGTTCCACGGTTTCATAAGGTAATGGACAAAACGGCACAGCCACTGAATAATACTTTATATTTCATGGAAAGCAAATAATTGTCCACTTAGCTTGGCGTATATTACATAGAAATCGATAAAGAAATAAAATACTTATGGCTATTTTATTTTCCAATATTTACACATTTCTTCTTGTAACTGTAGTCAAAAGTCACGTGGTATTGATACACTGCCTAAGCATGCAGTAACATCCGAACTGTGTTTGACTAACTCTAAATCAAATCAGTAAGAGTTACTTCAGCTGAAATTCAGGGGAGTGAACTATGTAGTGTAAGAGTTCCCTTGATATCAGGTGAGAGAATTGTGTAGTGCAAGTGTGTCTTCCCTTTTTCTATATTTGATTGTTTTTACGGTCACATTAATAAAGCCAGTGTTTACGAAGTGTTTAAATGACAGGTCAAGCAATGTCACTCATCCTGTGCCTTAGTTGACTCAATGCATTGCTGTTTTTTGTAGCATTTGTGACGAAATATAGCTTTGACCTTGGACCGGAATGACAACAAATACTCGCACTCAGCACTCAAAATATTAAATATGGAAATTCACTTTCGTGAGGTTTAAAATAACAATTTTGATAGTGTGATAATGTTAGTACTAAATATCATTAGCTTTTACTTTCAA